>JAAAKL020012336.1:0-13087 GCA_010016065.2 Carybdea cf. marsupialis auct. non (Linnaeus, 1758)
AAGAAAGAGACTGAAAGTTTGGCCTGTGCTGCCACAAGCGTTTCCTACCATGACACAACAAGCTAGGAGGTACCACAAACACGTATCAGCACTCTGTAGAGTTTGTGGGGAGAAACCAGAGACTACTATGCATATAGCCAGTGGATGTATTGTGTTGGCTGGAAAGAACTACTTATTGAGACATGACAAGATTGGGGTGCACATACATTGGTTGTTACTCAAGAAGTATGGAATTCCCTGCTCAGAGAAATGGTACCAGCACATTCCTAATCAAGTATAAGAGAGTGAAGATGGAGATGTAGTGTTCTTGTGGAACTGTGTTGTCGGAAAAGCAAAGGGAGTGAAACACAACAAACCTGATATAGTGGTGAAGGTTAGGAAAGAGAAGATGTGATGTTGGTTTTGCATTACTAATGGATTTCAATGTAAGGAAAAAGGAAGATGAGAAGGTAACAAACTATATGCCATTAGCAGCAGAGGTACAAAAAGATCACCATGTGAAAACGAAGATTATGCCAGTGATAGTTGGTGCCCTTGGCTTTGTACCCAAATGCCTGGCAAAAAGGTTCGAAGAGCTTGGAATTCCAGATGTGACAGGAAGCATTTAGACAACATCAATTATAGGAACTGCAGCTATTGGGTTGTAAACCTCTGAGGCCTGGGTCAGGCCCTGAGGCTCAGGGTAACCACCCCCTTGTGACATCAAAAGGGTGATGACACATGGTATAAACTATATGTATATATATAAAACTCAATAAACATGAAGTGCTAATGGCACTGGCCCAGTGGAACCCAGGCTCTCCTGCACCAAAACAAAGACTTTACCAATGCACTAAATAGTGTTCCCCCTTGTAACACTTAACGTGGGAAATCTGCTCTTCAACAAGCTTAGTATCAAACATGGTCTGTCAAAAGAACTGTTATCTGAACACATCCTTCATAAATGTAGTGCTTGACTAAATGGTATAGCCTTCTATATACAGTATAGTGTGGTAAGGGTGACATGACTTAAAGTGGAGATACCCATCGGTATCAGATTGAAGGGATTGTGTTGGAGGTAGCCCCAAGGTTTTGTTATCTGGGTGATACGGTAAAAAATAATGGAGGATGCATAGATGCTGTAACAGAGAGTATACAGTCTGCCTGGAAGAAGTTTAGAAAGCTCCTGAAATCACATAGGTGGGTTTTCACTGCTGTTCATGGTGTCTCTATGTAAGTGAGACATGGGCAGTTACTGCTAAGAACACAAGAACAGTGAGAAATGATAACAATATGATCAGGTGAATATGTGCCTCAAACTATGGGGCAAAATTCAGATGAATCATCAGAGAGACCTTCTCCAGATCTCTTCCATAGAGGATGTTCTATGATGTAATAGACTAAGGTGGTTTGGACATGTCACCACAATGGATGAACACTCAAGCTATCATGGTCACCGTATGAAGCGTTGAAGTAACTATACCAAGGCTGATCTACACCATCTAAAGATTTCTGAAGATGACATCCCAGACTGCAATGCCCAAAAAACAATGGTACCCATAATCTTACTGTGTTTGGCATCAGGCAGCATATTAAGTCTATAAAAATATTCCACACTTTCCATTTCTTTTGAAATTGTAAATGTAAATGTAAGCATAGTCAGTCTGTTATAGAGTTACTAAATCAACACAAGTTTGACAACCCTTAGAATTTGAAGTCTGAATGTCTTAAGTTTATATCATATTAGCTTACCTCTAACAAATTTTTCCATTCCTTTGAATTGCATGCTATCCACCACTGTGTCTCTGCCTGGTGCTTTGTTCGCATCAATCACCAAGTCAAAAAAGGACTGTAGGTAGCTTGCAGCTGACCCTTTTTTCTGTCCTTTTTCTTTCAGATATTCAGGTATTGTTATACTTTTATTTGATTTATTATATAAAGGACCCAGTCTTGAAACGCTTAATGAAGAGTTCCCAGGGTATGGAAATTGTGTCTGCAATGCCTTACTAGAAATACTGTCCTTGCTAAGTAAGACTTGCACACGAAGTATTCCATCTCTTGGCCAATCATTTTGTATTGTCTCTAAGCAATCCATGGGTTGTTTTGAAAATGTAAAATGTATGTAGGACAATACTGTAAAGAGGATTATTGCCTGCAATAAGACAGAACAAAAATATCAGTTCAATTGTGGAGAAGGATAAAGATGAATCAAGGAAGTAACCTTCATTAGGAATATGAAAATAATAAGACAATGAGATAAAATCCTGTATAGTTACTCAATAAAAACACTTGATCCTTGTCAAAGGCTCAGGAGGGAGGAAGACTTGACAGTAGGCTATCCAGGTTTCTCCTCTGCATGGAAGACTTTGGGTTTCTTGGCTGGAGGATTGTAAGGTGATTACAGTAGACGACGAGCATTAGAGACCCTTACTTCATGACATGACTGATACATGGAATCATGTACGTAAATCTTACCCTCATTACACATAGCCAATGGGTATTTTAACTTGTTATTGGGCTATAAACCACAACCATCTATTATCAACTGTTTTCTATTTTCTTCAATAAACACTTTGTCTCATTGCTACTGTTTATTTCCTAATCCAGCACACAATTATCTTGCTCTTTAAAAAGAAGATCATTTTGCTTTGAAAATGGTGACCCATAGTTACAGCAGAAACCCACAGAAACCAGCCATTGATTAAAAGAATCATCCCCATCATCTCCTTTATAAATATGCTTCTTCGAATGTTTTTCTGGATATTTCATTACATGTGGACAGTTTTAAAAAAAAGGAATCAACGCTCCTAACACTCAAATGCCATTTACAAGGCTTAAAACGCAAATACAATTTTTGTCTTAAGCCTTAAGCTAACTAAATTTCATACCGAACTAGGAATTGTAGGCCCACTTATAAGACAATTCTAAACTGGTTCCAAAACCATAGACCCTAAAGTTTCCCACTATGCAAAAGCAATCACCTGTTGAAGTTAAAACGTGACTATGACGATGTGTTGGTCACTCAGCTTGTTAGAATACCACGACAGCAAACTCTACCTACCCGCACATATATATGATTGACCAAGACGCCTGCCGGGTTACCGTGAGTGTGACAGGACTCGAATTCTTTTCTCAGCAGGCCTATCACCTTCACATTCAAATGCTTTGATTAAATGATTACATGACTTGTCCCAGTAACAGATTAACTATCATTAACTTCCACATGTCTGCACAAACATGGATAAAATGATAGGCCTTACAAACCCCTACAGTCGAGGGAATGTCGCTAATGGACAAGTAGGCCTTAATGGTCCTTAAGATGGCAAAATAAAAAAACATGATCCATTGCCCTATTGGTGATATTAAATTAAGGGGCTAAAATGTGTTGTTGAAATTGTGTAAATATCATAATAACCAGTCAATCCATGCCGATTCTACGAGGCATGATGTGCGTTGCATGCCTTACCTTCGATATGAGCAACACCTCCATCCCAGTCCTGACGTATTTCGGGACAGTCCGGGTGTATGCTAACCCAACCTTTAGAAAAATTGCATGAAACAGTCGATCTCTCGCATTTACATTCATTTCTTGGTTCCTTTGTGGTTCTTGTCTCTCTTCTCTATTCCCCTCCATGATTATACCCCAGTACAAATAAACTGAAGGCGTTATGCGGGGATGGACATGGTCCCTAAGTGATGGATTCAAGTAAACCTGCTCTGTTAGAACATTTCAAATCTGTCCTTCCTATTATTTAAGTGGTGCCTGCCAAGTTGCTCCATTCCCGTTAGTAATTTGTTGATAGCCAACTTGAGTTAGGCCCCTCTAAATATATCTTTCACTGACTTGAATTAACCTCGGCCTCATCCACCTCGCGGCACTTCGCTTTCGTGTTACTTCCACTGCCGTTGTTAAAATAAAGCGCGACAAACATACAAACGTTATCCGGCATGTATATTGCTATCTCATACAGTTTATAAGTTAACTATAAAACATAAATATCCAAGACTCTGATGTCGTTGTACTCCTAAATAAACCTCGTCCGTACGATGATAGACGCAAGATGGCTCTATTGGTTGGTCAAGAACGAGAATAGTGTAAGGAGGTCTGGTGACGATTACAACAACATAAGACAGCCCTAAATGGGGCAAAAGTAGTCCCTTCTTCAGGGGCAATGCTTGGGAAAAAGATCTCCCACAATCATTTTTCGTACTACTGAGAGTGGGGCCCGACTGAAGCAAAGTAAGCTTCGAGCACTCTAACATAGGAACGTATCTTCTGAAGAACTTGGCTTCGTACTGCAGTCAGGTAGCGAAGGGAAGTTAGCACAAATTTCTGCCTTTTGATATCACGACACTCAAGCTAAGTAAGATGGCACTCTACGGTTACGGGAAGTCATATAAACATACTCATTTCAAAGGCAAGACAGGGCAATCAAAGAAAAATAGGAAATCGATCATGAACTGTAAAACGACCTGAAATCGAGACAGAAAGAGGAATGGGTATCGACAGATGAAAATGTACACATTACATCTCCCAGTTGGACGGCATAGGCCATCATGAAAAATAACTTGAAAAGGAAAAACTCGCCAAACTCTAAAAAGACATTCTGTTTAAAAGAACGCAGACAAGAGGAAAGCCAAGGAGAGACTAAGATTTAGCATGGAATACTCCTTCTTCAGACCAGAACCTTTGTTCAGATCTCACAACAGAAGAGGTAGTTAAAGTAATTGGCACTTTTCCAGATACCCCCACCGCCTCATTCAGAGACAGAATCCCACACCACCTTTTCCACAGGTTTAGGGTATCTAGAAAAGGTGGTGGGATACTCTTTTTCAGTGCAGTTTTGAACAATAGTGGTAGGGGCATCTGGAAAAGTGCCGATTACTTTAACTACCTCTTCTGTTGTGAGATATGGTACCTGGCCCAGGCTACTGAACTTCTTTCTTTAAACGGAATTTGATGCTAAGAAAAGGTCAAGAATATCATAGACATTATTAGGAAGCAGCTCTACAACATGTGCTTACTTGTGATATCACAGTGACATCAAGCAGCAGAACACACATCAATGTCGATGACATAAGCTTTACAGTATGCGCTGCAGACTTTACAACAATCGAGACAACACCGTCTGAGGACTAGGACAAGCTAAAAGACTCCTATAGAACCTGATGCATAAATCTGAACATAAACAAGACTGTCAGACTTCATAACTTCATAACAGAAAGAAAAGGCTCATCAGATTCTATAAACGTACAAAAAGACAGCTCGCACATCCGACATGAAGGATTCTAATCATTTACAGCAAGTCCACAATTCAAAATCAAAGATACCGCTATCATCCTTATGTACACGATTTACAGAACTCTGCTGAAGACCCCACCTCACCTGATTATTGGACACAATTACATTGGGAAACAAAAGGTACAGGATTTTAGGCGGAAACGTTTTGCCTACCCCTTCACCAAGACCTACTGGATTTAATCTCAAATGCAAGTAATGCAGTGTTGCCAGCTTTGGTGAGAAGTCACTGATTGGAGGATTTTGCAGTTGACGAGCTAGGGCTACTACGAAGAGCATATAGCCTTAAACATGACGAAAATGATGCACCTTTGGGAGGCTTTGCTCACGGCACAGGCGGTCTTTAAGGTCCCCCTATGTGTATATACCTGGAGCAAATTTGTTAAGTTCGTAGAAAGTCGTCAAGCAAAAAATGAGGACTGCCAAGAACCAAGAGGTAATTTGAATATGCTTTTGTGATTATATTCAATTGATAGCTGTTTTATACAACTAGACATCGTATCGCCATGTTATATGTATCATGATTACGATCTTATAGTCGCCATCTCTGTTGCATTCAGATTCAAATCGAACGTTTGTTAAAAAAGGTGCCATAGAAAGGCCATCATGGTCATATGTCGATACACGTAATGTTATAGATTATTCCAGTCATTTAAGTTAGTTTGTCTTTCAAGTCACATCAAGTGCTTGAAAATAAATCATTGGAAAAGAGTTGGCAATCGTAAGGAAAAAATGTGATAATAGCTTTTAAAACATATGAATGTAAGCAGTTGGGTCTCACAACCATACAGATGCAGAAAACGTTCTTTTCGAAGACTGTGAAATGCTGTTACTACATTTTTAAATATTGGAACCGTTTTTTATCAATTTACTAGAAGTATACAGAAGTAAATGTAAACTGCAGTGGTGTAATGGTTAAGGAATCGGACTCACATGCCAGAGCTTGTAGGTTCGAATCCCGCCTACCACGATTTAAGACTATGGGTCGGGGAAGGCAATGGGAGACCACTCCTGTAAATGTGCTCTCTCCCTAGGACATTGCTCACTCTGGCTGGGAAATAGGCTACGATCGAAATCAAGTATGCCACCACAAAATATAGTAGTATGTTATTTTATCTTTCTAAACTTTGTTATTTGCTTGTAGCCATTCATCTCATATGTGGTTGAAGTATTTTATAAAGATGGTTTTATTTGGTTTTTGTTTGTTGTTTTTTAGTAACATCCTCAGTTCTTCCGGTAAATACATATATACTTACATAAGTTAATACTTATATAGGTATATACTTAGATGCTTACGTAATGATGTTGGTTCTTGTAAGTAGAAGATCAAGAATGACTCAAGACGTCAGTCACGTTTGATTAAACTTTTTGAGCAAGAGTGACTTTGAGTGACTGGAAGCAAGGCTGATAAGCAAACACCGGACGTCCCTTCCCCTTTTAACCATAATAAGGAGCACGAGAAAACCATTTCATTTAAAATAGCTCATACTTGTGATTGCAGATATTTAGACCAGTCTTCTGGAATTTAATTATCTTCCCAAAATTCAATTGGAAGACTCTTGGGATTATGCTGTTCCCACCAAACCGTAAGAGCTATACTGTTCTTCCCCTCGGTTCTCCCCTTAAGTTCAGGTACTTTGCCGATGCTCACTTGCTTGATGGAATTCTTTAGTTTATCAAAATATTGAAGGGCTGCCGATTACCCGGATTCTTCGACTCTGAGCAAATTTTCAATTACTAAGTCGTCGACCACTGAGGGATTAAAGAACTATTTGGTGAAATGATAAGTCAAGCGCAGGCCAGTAGCTAGGAAAAACTCTGCAAGAGAGAAAGAAGTTTTTACAGCGGAGCTATGTAAAATCTGCGATGTGAAACTCTATGCACCAAATCATGTACATTTTCTGCATGCAAGTGGGTGGGGGTGGGGGTGTGGGATGCAAGTTTTATTGGCTACGGGTCTGATCCAGCGCTTTACTATACCTTTAGTATCTCTTATTGTGGTTCTACCATCAAGTGATTTTAAAGAAGCAATGTCGGATAATCTAGGACCGATTGCATTACGATACGGCATCTGTGTATTGCTGAATTTAAGTTACACATTTTTACCACACATTTACCAATCACCCTATTTCCACAATTATTCTCCAGTGACAAGCCCGAGCAAGGTAACCATGTCCGTCGCAGGTTATTTTGAGTATCAGTCTCACTATGGTGCCCTGCTAACTTGGGCAGCGAAATACTCCGTTAAATGCATAATAGGGTCATCAACGTGCAGACATAATGATGACGGCAAACTTTTCAGCTTTCAGAGAATAACACTGCCCATTATCACAATCCTTTCAACAAATCTTTTCTATCATGCAACATACTGAATCCAGTTTCGAACTATGGTGTTTTGTGGTCATGCAACATACTGAATCCAGTTTCGAACTTTGAGTTTCGAACTATGGTGTTTTTTGTTTGTCAAAAGTAGAAATAGGAGAAAGTTCTACATTCAGACGAGGAGATTAGGGCCGGTCAATAATCTCCCACAGCACAATCCAATGTCTATGCCCGATTCTGTTTTGTATCAATTTTTTGGCTAACGCTAAGTTGTGACGTCATAGTGGGATACTGGGTTCTAGTTTTTACCGCTCGTAATTGAATGTGACCGTAATGACGTCAAATTACAAATCCATTCTTTTTTATAGTGAAAATGACTTGTAGAAAAGTTAAAGTACAGTAACTTTTGAGTGTGTTGACCACCGCGAGTTATTGCAATGCAGAAATGGGATCTTCAGCATCTAAAAATAGTGTGACACCAACCGAGAAAAGCTGCCGAAGCATCTACGTGAAACCTCCAAACGGCCAAGAAGCAAACTCGCGAGAATCCACGCCTTTGGAGCACAAAAGTAAGAAAACTGTTACTATCAGCTCCTTTCATCAGCCCCCTCAAAAGGCAAACGAGTATCCAAATTCTGGTTCCAAGTATTCTTATAACACTTATATCAACATGAAAGACGACAGAAATGCTATGCCACCAATGGCATCCAACCAGCGACGCGATTCCTATCTGGATAGAAACAAACGGCGAAAAATGCCTGTTCATGTTCGACTGCACCGCTTAATAGAGGAGGAAACTCTTGCTAAAGGGGAAAGCAGGGCTGTCAGGCCCCCTGAGGAACGTGGCTCTGGCGAGGCTTCTAAGGGAGAGCATGTTTACAGTGGTGGACGTCGTGCAAGTTATCTCGAGCGAAACAAAAGGAGGAAGATGCCAGCTGCAGCCAAGATGAGCGGCATTGTAAGTACATTATGGTTTTTTTCTTTTAAAAGTTTCTGATTGAGCATGACTTCTTGTTCTTAGGCGGAATTCATGACTCTTAATCAAACCATTAAGATTAATTGCCAATGCTACTTTTAAAATGGTTATTTTTGAAGCTTGTAGTGCAATTGATGACCAATGATTTGGAGAACAAAACTTCAATATTCAAAGTTTTACCATGCCACAGGTGTAAAAATTGGAACCGTTTCACGCAATCTGCAGCGAATAAAGAAACAATTGAAAAACGTTGAACAATAGCTGATAATATTGAAAAACAATTCCCTGAATTTTGGGAATTTTTCTAAGATTTCCTGAACTTCTAGTGGGATTCCATATATCAAAGCTTGCAAAATGTCCCCTATTGATCATACGCAATTATAGTGTTTTCCTCTGATAAATTAGATTGTAAGTATCTTCGTAGAAAACCGAAATAATCAGTTAAGACTATATTTTAATGACTAAAGATTAAATATTTGTGCACAATGAGAACCAGCACGCTTTCCAATTCACATTTTAAGGTTCCCCAGATATTTTATCTAAATAATCTCTCTTAAATCTCCATTTCTACCCAAGATTGAGGTCTAGACCATTGCTTACCGTACCTCGGAAACCAAGTAGGCAGTGGCATAGAAAGTTACGTACTATTGCTTTAAAATGACCAATTCAGCCAGCCATACAGGGTCAACTTAACGTACGTAACACAAGAGGCTGCCTTTTAAATCGCATCCGGATGGAGGCTGCCTCCAGCAGGTATATGATTTTGTTTCTTACTTGGTTTTATCAGCTGAGTTACAGGCAAATCTTCATGCCTGCTGACGTATTACTGTTCATCGCAAAAGTATGTGTACATGCAAATGTTTTCTTACTTGAGATGTGGTATCTAGTTTTTTAGGGAGAGGCAGTGCAAAACATCAAGTTTGGATTCAAATCATTACATTCATAATTCCAAAATATCAACAAAACATACTCTTGAAAATTGATGTTCATATTCTTACTGTTATTATCACTACTATAACCTCCGCATAATTCGAATCGAAACAGACCAACAAAAAGTGACAATTGGGTGATCATTTGTATTATACGATATTGATCATAAATCAGAAGTACAAAACCTGGTTATGCTAAATAGTATCAATCTTTTGGTTAATTGGTAATCAAATAGGATAATATATTTGAAAAAAATTAAAATGATATCATGATTCTTGTAATTCGTAACATAGTTCAGACAAAAATCTGTCAACTTTTTACAAACATGACCATGGCGTTCTAACGTCCGATTAGGTGTGATAAATACATCATTATTTATCACATGGATTTGACGATTTATTTGATTTATGCAATAATTTGAATTTTGCGGTAATATCCTTAAGGAATCAGACGGATATCAAACGGTCTTTTCAGTAAGTTCGAATTTGGTGATAGTTAAAATGAAGACGATTCAAATAACGCGGAGTCAAATCTATCACCATTTTCATCGAACGAATGCAGAGGGAAAGTGATGACTTCACAAATCGAAAGTTTTGGAAATAGTATGATATGACTCCAGATACCTAAAGGCAACCCTGGAATATGCTGTTTCCTAAAATAAAAGACCTGTAGTGTACATAGTGTTTAAACTAAAGGCGTTTGCATTTTAAAAATCTCTGCTCAAAACTCTGTTAACTCTGTTGGATCCGTAACTTAGGATCCAGCATCAAATAGCAAGGTTTTTTTAGAGAGATGTAAAACTTTGAAAGCTAATCTAAGTGTTGGGAAAAGGCTACACTCTCAATTTTGGCCATTGACGCTCTCACTAATAAAACAACATGAAAATTGAGGTTTTTACCCATAATTCAGACATTTTAAAAATCGTGACGTCACACTTTCCCTCCGCATACAACATTACACCGGTTAAAATGCAGGAAATTGATCTTCCCTGCAAGCTATTACATTTGCACTATTCTTCTATTTAGAGTGAACATTGACAAGTCTGAGAATTTGAATGCAAGAAATGTATCGGGAGAGACTGCCAGATGAGCGACTGATGACTTGATATAAATGGATTCCAGGAAACTAATACAAATCACATGCGTAACTAGATTACAGACAACAAATGTAGCATATTGAAATATATTTACTTATGACTAGTTAAATATACAATGAGGATAAATGGATGTGTATCAATGAATACTTTGAGAAAATTGTTGACCAAGTCTATCAATTGGGTATTCAATATTTTATGATCTCTTCTTGTAAATGAGTTTTCTCTGTGCTATTTAATTGCTGTAGGCGCGCGTATATTTATATTTAATCAATTAAAACTCTTAATATACAGAGTTTTCTAGAAAACAATAAAGTATCCAAACTATTTGTGGCTCCTTATGATCTTGTCAGACACAGCGTTACCTGATTGCGCGGAAAGTCGCCAATAGCGCGATTTATTATCGAAGTCATGACTAGAAATGCATTGCTTTCGTCTCTGTATTCGATGTTTACGTGACAAAGAGGATATGTTAGTCTTGAAGTTGACCCCAAATGTGGATTATTGGGCGCCTCTCGCGCACGACATCTGCGACAAAGCATACGACCATTACACGTTGAAGACACTTGTTCATTCTGGATGATCGAGTCCAATACGTATAGGTTAAACTCTCATAAAATAGATAAAACTGTTACACTTTCACGGTCATTAAAAACATAATGCAGCCCAAGTTAAAAGGCACGGAGCTTAAACATCATTCCATCGTAAAATTCGTAAGAAATCCCAATTCTTCACGAAGCAAAATCGTACGTTCCTCAACTTTGCCAAATTTCCGAGGAAATGTCTAGTCCTGAGAATCAGTGAAGAAGACAAAGCGAGTAGTCAGATAAAATATTTTATATTTCATTCCCTATACAAAGAGCCACTTGAAGAGACCTAGAAATTTCATAAAAACTATTTCATCACAACTTTCATGTAAATCTATATTTTTCCCGATTGGAAAAAATCTCATGGCCCGTTAAACTGGGTTAGAATTACACAGAGACTTCACTTTCGTCCAACGTAAAACATTGCTTTGAAAACAGTCCGCTGGCTCTTTAAATCCTCGTTTCCTTAACTGCTCAAAAACTGATATTCAGTAGCGCACATTTTTTACATTATGAACATCCCACTATCTTGAAGATATCTCTTGCTCAAGAACTCGTAGAACGATACCGCTTGCTAAGACACCATATTGACAATGTCACAACACCAAGGCTCGTTCTTCTACAGGCATCTCCACTGCATACCTCTGAAAGATACTACGCATGAAGATATTCTGTAGTCAGCATTGAAGATGACACATGAGAAAGAAATACAGAGGCATTTGCAAGAAGTCCTGTTTCCGCTTTCAGTGTGGATCAGGCTCCTTTTCCCAAACCGGTAACAAGGACAACCAAACATGATTTGCCTCCAATTAACGTAACCCACGTGAAACCCTCAGGTACAAATCGAGGGCTAGTGTATTGCTAACGGCCTGTGACAAGCTAGACACACCGTTTTGTACTTCTTCTATCCAACTGGAAAACAACTGTGCTTCCAGCTTCTAACGGATATCAACATTCGTTTTGGTGCCACAAACAGCCATCCATACACTGAAATCCGTCTTTATATCTCCAACTAATAACTAGACAGTTCTCTTAATCAGAAAATTAAGAGTTATGGATGGCTAGCCAACCATATCCCTTCTCCCTTAGTACAGCTGTCACTGTCACGGCTGGCCTTTCAATCGCTCTACCTGTCTTTCCTATGTATACCATACTTTCGTTAGTAAGGATAAAAAAATCCTGTCGAGTTGGTTTAAGTGTCATCGTCCATACTGTCTTCCTCTGCTTCCATTCGTGTGATTAGTCTTTTCGAAATAAACTCACGAAGTTGCTTATTTGAGCTTTCAAGCTTTGCTACCTTCTCCTCCAGTTCCGCTCTGCTTAACGAATTGTTGGAGGGTGTATTGGGCTTTCCAAACTAGAGGAAACGACACAAATAGCAAAACAATAATAACTCAAAGTTCGCGGCAGCATAAAAGTTTGCCAAATGCTTCAAGTGTCGTACTTTTACAGGCAGAACAAGGGCGTTCTTCTAAATTAATTGAACATTACGTAATACAAGTAAGGAGGTCATTTTCTATAGTAGAAGTTGTCACACACTTTCACCAGAAGGATTGACTGCGCAACCTCAAAGCCTCAATCATCTATGGGTATCAGGGTCCATTCAGTTGACACCTGGATTGATTTGATTTAAAGAAAGCGATGTTTTCATTGTAATCAGAAATGGCAACCATGGGCTTAACTTGTGTGTGGATGAAATTGTCAACACAATTTAACGTATCGTTTTTGCGTATAGTATAGCGAGAAATCACCGACAATAAATCCTACAATAACACGCTTAAGAGGAAATTTGATTTCGACCATGTTTCGTCTATTGTTCAGAATTAGTCAGGTCTACTATTACATTTGGAAACAACTGAGCTAGAGCAACCTACAGTACACAAAGAGCGCGTATACGCAAA
>JAAAKL020012337.1:0-13087 GCA_010016065.2 Carybdea cf. marsupialis auct. non (Linnaeus, 1758)
CATAGGGCCAGGGTAAATCTGTGGCGTGATAAGATACGATAAGGATGATGATGATGATGATGATGATGATGATGACAATGATAATGATGATGATGATGATGATGATGATGATGATGATGATGATGATGATGATGATGATGATGATTTGGAATACAGCTCCACCTTTTATTGAAGGGCTCCAATCTTATGGTTAGCCCATATTTTTTCCTCATGTAAATAAATGAATTGATCAGGCGAGTGATTGGGGATTGCTTCATAACTCCAAATGAACATGGTTTGAAGCTTGGGTTGATAAGCCCTTATCACGCCAGTTTGTGAAGCTAATTGCAAATTTTACTTTGCGACTTACTACCATGTTGCCACGTTTGCCATAACCAGACATAAATTTAATTCTTTTGTAGGTATCCAAGCGAAAGCAGATAAACCAGCTTCAAAGGGAGATGCTTTTGAAAAGAAAACTTCAGGTTTAGTAAAAGACCCGCAATTATTTACTCCATGTCAAACACACCAAGAGTCTTGCGTAGGAATGCACTTATCTACTTCTATCTTTACCAACAAATGCTACTGATACCTTTGCTAGACTGCCCGATAAATCAAAGTAGAGCTTAAAAATAGAACTTAGAGTGTCGGACGCACGACTTTGAGGTTAGTTGATAGTATTAAGCAGCTCTGGCTTGAAAACCCAGACTGCGCGAAATTGTATGCGGATGACCGCTTCCGCATAATAGGTAAAGCTAGATCTGCTTTTACCTAGCCGTTCTGGAACGTGTCCACATCATCATTTATTCATTATGAAGCTTTAAATATATAGTCACTTATTTTAATTGCATTTTATCTATAGTTGGTTAATTTCTTTTTATAATTGCAGTTGGGTTTAGTAACATTATGACAAAACACATGCATGCATGCATACATACATACATACATACATATATGCATGTATATATAGCAAAGAAGAAACGCTAAAGGAACTAAACGTCGGATTATAACTTATAATGCAGAGTGAGTAAATGATAATAAGGTGAAACTCAGAGTAGCAATTCTGAGGTTCACCTTTTTACGACGAACCCTTATACATCAACTGCCATTCCAACCACCCTCTTTTATGTCACGACAAATGCCGACGTCTGTAAACAAACGACTATCTACACTTTGCTGCGACGAAAGAGCCTTTACACTCCATTATACAAAAATGCATTAGTGATGAATAGCAACCCTGAGTTTCATCTGATTACCATTTACTTACTCTGCATTATAAGTATTTATGCTACACCAACAAAATTACGAAAAGTAAAACGATTTACAGGGCAGCATTTGGACACAAGATCTTTTAATTAAAAGTGTCCTTTTGTCGGCTTTCAGTAGGAAAATTTTCTCTTCAAAACAAAAATTTTCATCGTCCCCTGTCACCTGAATATGGTTGCACATGTTTCGCTATCGTCAACTGTATGTCATAATTAATTGATTTCGTCTTTGAGATCCAAATGTGTTTTGAAAATTTTGTTTCGGTTTCGTAGGGTCGGTTGTTAAAAGATTTCGTGTGGTTTACGTATCTGTCTATAAACGTACCCCTGCAATTCCAATGTACAGTTTGTGGTCGTTGCTGTTGTCTGCCTTAACTTTTGCCTGGTATACAACTGCCTGCGTAAGGTATTTGCGCTCTGTTACGGAGTCGCCTTAAAGGGTGAAGCGTCTAGTGGCGGAAAGCGGACGAAACAGTAACGAGACAAATAAAATAACTATTCTTAACATAAAATGATAAATTCCACTACGTACAATAATCAGTTATTTACTTACAATAGTTTTCTGTAGACCGTTCATTGATGACGGCTTTAGGGTTCAATAGCAGTCGGTAAAATAAGATTTCTTTCGAGACTTGATTCGATCATCGGTGTAAAGGAGTAACGGTTTGCAAAAAGGCGAACTGAGCGTTTGCTCCAGGAGATAGATCCGACAACTTTATTCATAGGTATCTTCGGGCCTCTCCACAAACAACTGAAGGGAAAGTCAAGAACAACTGTCTTTATATAGCTTTACTTCTGGTCTTCTAGCCTCTAGTCCTTTAAATGGGACTCCGTTTTCTTCTCATACGCAAAATGACGTGACAGACACACCCAGAACTGCACCTTGGTCGTTGGCGTATGTCCACTTGAACAAATGCCGTCATAGCCTTTTGCCGTCGTGTATAATTTTACAAACACTACCCTCTGACACCTCCAGTGGGAAGTTGGCTTTCGTCCTGAGGTTGCACTGTCTACATTGTTGTGGGTTGTCGGACTGTAGTTGTTTCAGCCATAATTATTTTGTTGTGTCCGTTGCTAATGGACGTAAGATTACTTGTACAACTGTAGCTGACCTTGATCTGGTTCCTGTTAAATAATTTTGTGTATCGTAGATGTTTTTGGTAAGTGTCTGTCTATAAGTCTCAAAAATGTCCTTGCAATGTTTGTTTCGACAGTACTGCTGCAAGGCAGGCTAGACCAGATGATGTTTCGTTTTCCTGTTCTACGTTGGGTTGTTGTGTCAATGCATGCATCGGGTGTGTATACGAGTTTGGTGACGTAGCCACTCATCTCTAATGCCTGTTAGTATAATGGAGCGTAAAGGCTCTTTCGTTGCTGCAAAGTGTAGATAGTGGTTTGTTTACAGACGTCGGTATTTGTCGTGACATAAAAAGGGGGTAGTTAGAATGGCAGTTGATGTATAAGGGTTCGTCTTTGGGTTTGCAGTAGGGGTAGTATCGTCCTGTTGTAAGGTCGAATGTCACGTCTAGGCAAGTTGTCGCTGTAACGTTCAATTTGACAGTAGTACTCAGGCCTATGTCTTGAAGTATCCTGACTATCACCCTTATTTTCTGGTCTGTTAACCTACCATTAGTTGTCTTACGTAGTACTAGCCCATCATATCGGTATAGCTCGACAGAACCAAAAATGTTGCCTAATTTAGAAGATATGTACAAACCTACTAATTCAAAACACTTTGGTCCATCGTAACAGACGATTGTTACGTCAAAGGTACCTTCCTTTTTGACTCATGGTCTGTTTTTGTTAAATAAAAGTGATTTTCTCAGAGTAGCAAATCCCAAGTTTAGTTCCTTTAGCGATCCCTCTTTGCTATACTACTCCGCATTTATGCATTGAATACTCTCTCTGACTGATAATTAACTGGATAAATGTGACATGTATATATACATACATGCAGACACAGCAGACCCTCGCAATGGGCACAGTTTAAACTATAGAAGCTAACGTTAGAGCTATATTGTTTACAGCTATTTGTTGTTTGGAAGTGTTAATGTGTGGCTTTACTTTATACTAGGTACAAAGAAGGCGCCCGTTAAAATGGAGGCAAATGACCAGGTGTCCGAATTCACCTGGCTTGTCGAATCCGTGATGCACCTTACATCAGGTAAGAATTGCATTTATTTGCTTGAAAATCCCTCGGACTCAATGTTTGCTTTCTATACTGTAGCCGGAGGAGAATAATGTTTGTGTGGATAAATCATGACATTGCTCAGAAGGTCAGTACGATTATCCTGCAGCTGATGGGTATTCACATCCTCTGTTACGACTACATCCTCTCCTTCAAGATCTAGAAATATTGAGGTGTGCTCTTACGGTTCTCTACGTTCAAGAAGAGCTCTATTGGATTGAGAAGTGATCCAGTTGCATTAATTTGTTCAGTTACTACTGATTAACTGACCGGAATACAATCATCAGGGGCATGGCCAACCGTTTCAAACTGGGGGGGGGGGCTTTTACCCAAACGGAACAGAACTAGAACAATAGACTGTTTGAAATGGACTTTACTCGTTCGACGTATTGACCAGGCCTATGAAGTGTTTACTGCAAAATTGAGCAAGCTAGACACTTCACCTTCAAACCAAGTCATTAGGACAAGATTCAGGATGCCAAACCACCTAAAACTTCTCCTCAGTACTGACCTCAATACTAAGGTAGAATTTGAACGAAATAGGAAATCGACTTACCAAAAAAGTGAGGGTACATGTATGCACCTTATGTACTAGCTTGTTCCCTCCCCGTTTGATAGCTTGCCGTTCAACGATTGCCTAATGTTAAGGAAAGCTAACTTCGTGTTTGGAAAGTGGCGAGAGCAATGATTGTGGAATAGCACTCAAGATTTCCAGAGTGGTAGCAGAGGTTGGATGTAGGGTACACCAACCTTCGTAGTAATTTTGTACTTAAAAGAGTGATGTTGAGGTTGTTCTGACTTCCTGATACTTAAGATGCTCAAAACATTTGTTGATGATGCAGAAGATGAAAGAGTAAGAGATAGCAAAACCAATGTTGTACTTGAAACCTTTCTTTATCGAAATACTTTCGATACTATTCTCGTGCCATTTTAATAATGACACTATATACTCTTTTGCAGGTAACCTAATAAAAGCAGAGTAGCCAACTCCTCAGAATGGTCATTACCAACAGGGCGAGACGGAAGGTTTGTCTGCAAGTGCTAAGAAAGCGCACATTTTCCTAGTATTTTACTCCATACTGTAAGTGACCATCCCTTGATGGCAGATATTTGTCACGTCTTGAGTCGTAGTCTTTTTCGGAGCTACGTTTCGAGAGATACTTCGCCCATTTTCAGGCTGGTTGACTGTTTTGCTGACTTATGTTGTTCGATTGCGGACTTTTGAGAAAGTAGGGGTCGAAATTGTTTGATTAGTGGCGCCATGCTAATTTTGTGCTTGCGAAAGATCTTACCCATATTCTACGGGAGATCAGCGTATATGGCAGTTTGATTACGTGTATGGCAGCATGGAGCGCAGCACGATGGTAGTTCTGCAAGACTTCTTTAACATCTGATTGTTGAAGGCAGAAGAATTTTTCTGCAATACTTTGAGAATCCATACTTTCCCAGATTTACCTGATTCCCCTAAATAGCCATTTTGTTTTCGGAGCTTAAATGCTCAGAATATAGAGACACATGTATACCAGGCAAAACTTTAACAACTTGCCTCTCATAATTTGTGTAATCGAACATGGTACATTGAAACAACGACGACGTTTAAATGTAACACTTCATATTCTGACTATGGCTACATGTGTAAAAAACAGGCGTAGGCCTTCATAACCGAGCTCAATAAGTAGGGAATATGTAGGATTTAAAATCATGATCATCATCAGTGCGTTCTTCGACTTGGAAATGAGATAGCAGAAGAAGAGCAGGGTGTTTTAAAGGAACCTGTTACAAACTGGAGAAAGACAAGCGAGTAAACTGCACTTTAACGGTTCGAAGTAACGCACGGCTGTAATTCTGGATTTTAGAACGATAGACAGATCGTTATTCTGTGGCTCTGCTAATCAAAGCTTGAGGAAAGTGTAAAGCGGCGCGGATGGTAGGGCGTGAATTCGTAAGAGTGAAAGTGGCGCTGAAGTTTGATATAACATTGCAAAGACAATGAGTGATTTTAGAATTCTGAGAAACTTAGTTTGTACGACGAATATAAACAGAAGAACCAAATAAATCGGGCCAAACGGGCGGTTATTACTGACAATCTGCAGTGTGGCTTCTAAACTACGGAGCCTTTCTTCAGCACCTCTTGTTAAGACTTGCCTGGTCTTCAGGACAGTAGCAAGTGAGATACGATTGGTGTGCTGAAGCTTTAATACGAAACGCAGGATGATGGTACTTACCGAAACTTTCCCATTTTTAGAAATAGTCAGCAAACTAACGCAGTACCTACACTTGAGACCTATTATTGATCGCTATGGTAGCTGAGAAGGTACTGTTTCACTATGATTAACGATACCATCGCTCCAACATACATCGCTTCGAAACGTGGCCACTGAACAAAACCTCAACATCGCCTTTGAACGGCTTCGATAGTAGAGCACTTAGAAGAAATGAAGGAATCCTATGGTGGCAGCACGTCACAACCTCCAGTCTCAGTTTTAACCGGTCAAGGAAGGGTGCGATGGTATAGACATATCCTGCGCCTGCCTCTGAGTCATCCAACCCGCGCGCTCCTTGATTGTAGTCCGTCTGCAGCAGGATGGAGACGTCCACGAGGCGCACCTCGCACTCGATATCTCGATGTCGTCGCCAACGATCATCGATCCTGTGGAGTGCCTCTATCTCAAGCGGAGGAGCTCTCTGCCGATCGTCAGCACTGGTTAGCACTTGTGTTTCAGGTTGGCTCTACGCACCGCACGGTGCTCGAGGGTTAGTGAGTGCGTGAGTGAACTACTAAATTATCTCGTAAACGGTAGTGATTCGAACCTGACTGGTTAACTACTACTTGTGTCCCATATCTAAAAATTAATAAATTGTACCCGAGCATAACATGTTACATCTCGTCGCACAAAAACGGCTTGATCGTTTCCAAAATTACCCAATTGGCCTTCTTTACTACTAGTACTAACAATTTTTTGCTATCCTGGGTAAGTATTTCACCATTTACATTCCCTACTTTCAAATACGGTTCAATCGGACACAGTCACAAAAGGCTATAGGTTAAGTATTAATTCGTGCACCTAAAACTCCTGACAAAAGTTTCCTATTCATTTTTTAGTACATCTATGATGTCATATCGTTTTTGTATCAATAAATTTTTTTTTACATGTATTACTTCAAAAAGTAAAACCCACCGTATTTTGAAACGTTTGTTGATTGTACAGAACGCTAAAAACTGCACGAAATAGGGAAAACATGTACGACGACAAATGTTTTTCAGTACAAAATGGTTTTCGTTACTTCGCGCTGTTCCAATATAGTTAATCACAGATAAATTTAATTCTCATTGGTCATTCTGATTTTATTGCAGATGAAAATATGCTTGTCAAAGACAAACTACCTCCTAATGTTTCGATAGAAGCCAAAAAATTTGGAAAAAAATACAACAGAGGAAAAAGGATCTTGTTAAAGAAGGGTGATGGCAGTGAATCAGGGTGAAACAGGGCCTCGTTATAGTTTTTACTGTTTATAGACTTGTGATCTTTCTGACATTTTTCTGAAACGTTTGTCTTCTTAATAACCGTTGTTTTAAGGTTTTAAGTATAGGTATTACAATGCATGTGTTGTGAACATTTTGATTAAGTGTAGGAGTAAAACATGATGTGATTTTGTCCTTTAGTTACACTGAAGTATTTCCTTGACGTGTTTTGAATAAAGTCATTCTGATATTGATTTGTTATCACTGTTTAATTACTTGCAATCATCCCTTTTGCAATCATACCTTTTGGTATGGACATATCCTGCGCCTGCTTCCGAGTCATCCAACCCGTGCAGTCCTGGATGTTAGTCCGTTTGCAGTAGGATGGAGATGTTCACGAGGCGCACCTCGCACTCGATGGCTCGATGTCGTCGCCAAAGATCTGCAATCCTGTGGAGTGCCTCTATCTCAAGCGCAGCAGCTCGCTGCCGATCGTCAGCACTGGCGAGCACTTGGGTTCCAAGTTGGCTCTACGCACCGCACGGTACTCGAGTATTTGTGAGTGTGAGTGAGTGTACTACCTACGGCATACTGCGCTAGAATGGATTTCTCAACTGTTGGTGGACGGGGTTCCACACGACGAGGAAGACACGCGAGTAGAGAAAACTGCTATTAAACTTCCCTTGTGTTTATTAAATTTTAACACAGGGAGAGACTGTGGAATAGATCTGGTTATAAAAAGAGTGAAGTGTTTATGAAAGTTGGTATTTATAATACAAGGTCTTTTGCAATAAATACTAAATACTTGGTATCAGCTTTCAAGTTTCAAATAATATAGAAACTATCCCTTTCAGGAACTACCAATATCGATGACATCGCTTTCATCCAAGTATCGTACAACCGATTTGTACCCCTGTGTTTCGTCACGCAATTGACACTTCCTATAGTCCATGAATTGGCCATTCGAAATTTTTGTTTAGTCGCGCAAAGTAGGAGGAACTTTATTTCCGTAACGAAGTAAGTGACTTTGTACTGTTTCTTAGAAATTTCGTTCATCGTTCGTAGTAAAGTAAAATTCTGATTGTTATTTTATGTATGTTTCTCTTCAGATCGAATGACTATGAGAACAACGTGAAGTATGACCTTAATACTTACCTGGATTTGTCGTTTCAATGTTTAGTTCATGCGATTGGGCGTCATAGTTATGAGTTAGACGTTTCGACAAGACACCCTGTGCACTTATTAGAAAGAGGCGTTTACCTCAATTAGTGCTAGATACAAGGTGTATCAGAAGAGCCACAATATACGGATTGGGCGAGTTGCTGGTAATTGTTGAGAATCAAAGATCTAAATCTTGTTATAGTGCGATGCCTTCTTGATCATGGAATGTTTTGTGCATTAAAAGGTATAAGCTCAAAAACTATATGGCTCACCCTAAGCTACATCTATTTCAGGGGGATAGATTTTCTATATATCATATATTTGAGTTACTTGTATTTTTAATATAAATTTATAAGAAATTAAATTTTTTCTTTCTTAAGGTTATGATATATGATAATATCACAGTGTCCATGCAATTTGTTGCTAGGGGATAGTATTGATGTGCAAAGCTGCAGATCATTGCCTTTCTTGCTCGTTAACCTTAATAAAAAGCATTACGTTGATGTTATAAAATCTGTGGTTTTGTGTACATTAACAATTCACCAAAACAGTAAAATACTTTAATCTCAAGAACTATTTTTATTGTAATAATCAGCAATAAAAAAGTAAACTGAAAGAGGCTTGAACTTGAAACTAAAACTTTGAGCCCTGGTGTAGGAGTTACAAGGAGTTGCATGGCGAGTTTCCAAAGGACAGTACGTTGCATTGTTCCATCGTCATTACGGAGACCATGCGATAACATTCATTCTGATTCAACATACACAAGCTATTGTTTCCGTTTCCAAAACCTCTCAAATTTAGACCACCATAGACCCGAATAGCCGCATTTAGAGATCAAAGCACTAACTGCGACACAATTATCTGTGGTTTCCCTTTATAGTTACGCTTTCTTTTTTTAGAAGCTTTTACCATCTTCTATAATTTGTTGACACTGGATTTGCCCTCATTAAAATTAGGAGAGTTTTCATGATGATTCTGGGAAGTGTTTCAACATTTCTTTCCCGATTCACTCATTCAATAAAAATTTATGACCTTCTATTCAAAGGAGTTGCATATGAACATTTTTAAATATATACCCCACTTACAAAAAATCAATACACTATTCAAGAGTCTCAAGTCATTTTCGCCTCTTCTATTCTGTTTCATGGCAAAAATATTTGCGTAATGTTGCTCAATAGATGTAAAGACTAGATAGACTATTATTCCTGGCTCGAATAAGGAAGAAATATAGGAGCAAGTGGCAAAAGTTTTCCAACCAGGGAGACTCAGATCACTTCCGTGTCCTTAATCTCGAGGATAGAACAGACCCCGAGAAATTCATATATGAATATTATACAAGTACAATGTACAAGATGTGTTCAGCTTTACTTCTGGGAGAAGCCCTCCAGGATAGGAGGATTAAGAAGTACAGACACAGTTACCCTGTTGGGAAGGCACCAAGTAACGAGTTACGGCACCTGATAAAATCCCCAAAATTTGGAGGCGTACAATGCGTAACAAGCTACCAATAGCATGACAAAGCAAAGCTTATCCGACTATAATTTACTAGTAACATTGTTTCACACGAAATCTATAGAGTTAAAAGATTGCGTAACATACGAGAAGAATTTGATCAAAGTACAAAGTTAGTCTTATATATTTTGTAGTTAAGCTGAGTTTTAAAGATGACTATTATGACGATAAGAGCCCTTCAAAAAAAATTGAACACCTAAACACGCTGCAAATAGTCTAAACTCGCAGGGATGGGAAAGGGGGGACGCTTATATCTACCCTCTATGGTGCATCCTGAAGTTAAAAGTTTTGCTCCCTTTCTATTTCCACTGCCGCTCAACTTGTCTTATAGGGCCTACACTGCTAATTATGTTCTATTTGCATACAATTATACTTAAACAGATTAAACTTTATTGCATAATTCTGACGTGGCAGCAAACTGAAACAAAGCTTGCACTTGATTACTTGTTATGGGGCAACATATTTGTTATTAGGTCGATGCCCCTTTGTTTCCCTAGACTTGGTGCATTGCTTTTAACCCTGTCGAAGATATCATTTACTAAATTTCTTTTCATTTGTATCCTTCTTTTCTAAATAGTTCTTCAAGAGACAGGTCACAAGGAAATCGTTCTTCAAAATTTCGGAAAACTGAGGATTAGTTGCTAACTTGAAAATAGTAGTTAGTATTTTCTGCTACCATTTCCATCCCAACAACTAGCAATGGATTGGTTACCACAGACAGAAACCTAGGAACTAATTTCCTATGTCGAAGATGCAAACTCGATTGGCAGCAAATTTCTGCCTTCAGTTCACAGAAAAAAAGAAGCGCAAAAATAATTTACGCGTGTCTTTCACTGCACTGAGCCACCAAGTGAAGTCGGTTCTTACGGTACAGTTGCTAAAATTTTGAAAGTCTCTGGCTGTAAGAGTGATATTATCAATGCATTGAATGTTCCTCTAGCCCTTGTCGACGTGATCTACTATACTAACAAGTACTCTTAGATGAAATACTATTATGAGCTCGGTTTTGCTTCTTTTTGAAGCTCGTTATTAACCTTTCGTTTACCAACTTGCATCTCAAAAAGATTTTATCTCCGAAAAGATAAGCATTAAAATACTTGGTCAGACAACTTCAATTTTCAATGTCTACCTACCACTTCCTCTCTCCCAAAACAGTACTGTGTTTGTACATTGGACGTTTTTTGAGTCCGAGATTCCCTAATTTGTGCTTTTGATATATTTGCCATCAAAAAATGATATTAAGATAGTATTAAGTTAACCAGAGTAGCCCTTATAATTCGTGTTAAAGTAACAGTTTTTCAGACGATAGGTAAATATTTCTGGGTTTTCTTTGGCTCTGTAGGCCTAGCGATACACATAAATATACTTCTACATTTGATAAAGCCTTAAATTTGAAGTACGTGACTCAAGAAGGACCATAACAAGGTTCTATTTGTACCAGTCAGAAGTTCCTGTTTGTCTGGGAAGGTTTACCCTTGTTACTTTGATTGATGAAGTTATGTGATCTGTCATAAAAACGAATCACGATCTTATTTATATCGAAAGATAAGATACTTGTCACCTTAAATTCATGGGCCGCAAGGAAATCGGATTACTCAGCCCAAAGTCTTAAAGAAGAGAAGCACGCTTCGAACCATACGTCACTGAATTATCACGCGCTGCAAGGAATCCATCTGTGGGCGACTGTATGACAAAATTACTGCCACATTGGGCAAAAAATCGCCCATCTGGCGACTTTGTAATCAGATAGCTAGCCCAAAGATTCATTGCTTTCCACTTTTCATAGGTGGAACAAGCGGCAAAAGTAAGGTTTAAGTTGACCTAAAAAGCGCAACTATGAGGGACTTCGTACAGGATTTGAGTGACGAGACATATGACTATTATGGTAGCACTGTGCAATAATACAGCTCGCTTTGAAAAGCGCCAAATTTAGCAAGATAAAGAGCTGCCGGTGGAAATCGTTATTGTTACTATTGGCTGCTCCCCTCGATTGCTGAGGCTCAGTAGTTGCTGATATGAGCATTATTAAATATCCGCAACTTACATTGATCTCGATTTTTGCAGGTAGAAAACAATGCAATCAGAAGCTCGTCAAAAAGTCTCCTCAAAATATCTCTTCTGGTGGCCAGCGACATTCTTGCAATCGTCACGACAGTACGTCCGAGACAATGAACAAGTTTCCTGTGAGGTTAAAATGATTGGTGTAACCACGACTAAGTTTTTGACTTTTGTGATCCCATTATAGTTGTGATAATTGTATGCTTGCCAATTAATGGACACGCAATCATTTAAACAAAATTTCAATATTATTGATGGAAAATAGACTTAGACCTGCCTTACATCAGTCTATTCAAGAGAATTGGTTAAATCCCAAGTAACTTTAGTGTGAGGTTGATACTTCAAAAGGGATTGAAGACGACGAGGCCACACTTTTCTTCTTATTCCTAGTTTGGATATCGTTTGTTTGCATATTGTTTGTTTTCAGATTATTTATGAATACCCCGAGCCCCTCCCACGTTGAAAACTGGGACCGAAATGTTTGACACATGATTGTTATTTATTCTTTCTTAAGGATTACGAAGACATGGCGTTAATTTGTTAGTTAGAGGGAAGTCCTGGTGTGGGTGGAGCATTTTTTCTTCTAATTTAGTCTCCATTAAAGAGGGGATGTTAGTATTTAATTAACTTATTTTAAAACACTTTTTGCTACAGATTACAATAATTCCAAAAGTGTCATGAAGGAAAGAAACTCTTTCTCTCCAAACATAGATGCTTGATGGTCTGTAGCATGATTTGTGATATACTCTGCATTTTTAGGACCTTACTCAGGCCCTGATTCTCTGTACAAAAAACTAAGCGTGCACAAAAAGACAAAAAGAACCTTAACAGTCATCACTGAGTCATTATCGGACGAGATCACTTTAGTTTTTAACAACATAAAGTCATTCTGACTTTAAGTGCAAAATTACATTTACGAGCTGTTGTACGATTTGTTTACTTTGTTTTGGTAGAACAATACCACTTAAATATACAATGAACTGCTCACAACAACATGAACCCTACTTGCAACTCGGAAAGAATATAATCTTGAACAATTCGAAAGCTGCCTTAAACTAAATACTATTTACTTCGCCTGGCATGGGGATTTTATAATTGCAACTTCTGACCTTTTCCGTATACATGATATCTTCTTCCTATGAAAATTGCTTAAAAATATCAGAATCCATAAGTAGTCATTTTCAAAACCGATTTTGTTTGGAAATGGGAGTAAATACCCTTCTCTTGGTGTGATGAATCATGTAAAACAGAAGCAAACTGCTCTTAAGTCCGTTGTTACATGTGATACTACGTACTGGATACTCTTCAAACAAAACAGTATGAGCAAATTTGCTACGCTGTTGAAATAAAATCAAGATAAATTTGTTAAGGAACAAAGGGAGCACGATCTGTCTTGTGATTTGATGGCACATCTCGCTCTTAAAAACGAAAAGGTCATTTTTAATGTAGTTTCTGATAAAG
>JAAAKL020012338.1:0-13087 GCA_010016065.2 Carybdea cf. marsupialis auct. non (Linnaeus, 1758)
ATTTATATATATAAAATATATATATTATATATATAATATATATATATATATATATATATATATATATATATATATATTATAACTAGAAAGACGCCGAAATGTTCTCGGCAGCTGTTAGAAACGAGTGGACTATGTCTATCGTTAACACTACCCAATGGGCGTGCTGGTCTGACAATCACCTTTCGTGCGGTCACGTGCTGATGACAAATATTCTTTGTTTCTCTTTCCGTTGGTCATATTATAAACTAAAAATTGACTTCAAATAATAAGGTGTTGAAAAGATAATGTTGAAGCTTTAAAAGGTCATAGACCCGTATTTGTAAAGAATCTTTGACTATCGACATATTTATTGCTTTACTCAAAGATTCGTTATTCTTGTGACCATTGTGAGTTTTACAATCTGATGACGGTAAAGACTGGACCCAACTTTCCTTGGTAACAGAAAAAGAATACAGATTCGGCCGTTCACTCGAATCCAGGATGTTATCAGATTTAAAATATCCACTCTGGCGAGCGGATTCAAAAAATATGAAGATTTACTGTATGTGTGTGGACAAATGGTACATCCGTAAACAAAAACATGCAGATTCAAGAATTACACTGAAAATAATCAAAATTTGGAGTTTCCCTCTACTATTTCGCAGAGTCCGCTTCCAGTAGCTGGACAGTTTTGAAATAAAAAAGGATCTGTAAGTTTCCAGGGATAGTTCTAATACTTTTGACTCGCCAAGTGATTGAGGGTTATTACATCCTCCAAAGCAAACCCTTCAATACCCTTTAATTAGAATACAATAACCTTCAGTTACAGGGGTTATAGGTAAAAGCTAGCTAGAGTATTCCAGATTTTCTTCCAACTAACTACGAAGTTCTATTAAAACGTACTGCTGCAAATAAATATACGATAGAAGTCAAGCTTAAGTCGGTGAATAGTATCGATCTTCCTTATCATATATGCACTTGGGCAGTCATTGTTCCTGGCCCTTTTCTACTAAAGGCTCGGATTGCAGGTTATGAAGTACATATTAAGGAATTGGTCGAAATAGACTTGGAAGCAGTTTTATGGACACTGATCAAATGCAAAAATCTATCAATGCTAAACATACCTCATCCCTTGCGAAGCGGAACAGGTGATCTGATTCACCAACTTTTAAATGCTGCAAGAAACAGACAAAGGTAAAATCTTAGCCTTATTTGATATAGGAATTGATCTGGAATTTCAATCCAGAATTTAGTGGTTGGTGTAGTTAATCACTACCTATTTGAAGCTTTGAAACATCGTCCAAACTGCGATGCATTTCAGGGAGCAACTCCACTGAGTCTTAAAATCTCATTCCATTCTAGCATCTGTTGATTTTGAATCATACCCACCAGGTGGTGATTCAAATTTCAGTATCTCAAACTTGACTTTCATATCTCTATTGATGTTAGGTAACATCCATACATGATATCCGTACAATGATTCATTGGTGAGACGATAAATCAAAATGTAACAGTCAAATTCTTCAAATACATTCTTTCACGAGATACATAGAGGTAAAATATACTGAATTGCCGTAGTGCTCTTTTGGTGCTTCTAAACCGACATTGAACCCGCCGCTCGACTCTGCTTATTAGTGATTGTAATCGTTCCCTGGAGATTGTAAACACATAGCAACTAAACACTAGGTGTACTAAATCATCACCACAATTCAATCTTTAGACCTTTTTTTATATAAAGTCGCAGTAGAGTTCATCAATAGCCCCGAGATAATGCAGCAGGGTCGGGATTCATCGAATCTCGTGACCCATAGCTCTAGCACCATTCACCATATTGCCTCTACAAGCTGACCCTGGCGTATCAACTAAATGGAGCTACCAATTTCTTGGATCATAATACAAGAATTTCCATTTAAAAATTTGGCAATAGGGAGAAATGCAGTACTTGCTACAATAAGCACATCTTGTTCTTAATTGTGTTGGCAAACTCATGCCTTTTCTCTATTTTGAAATAAACTTCAAAATGAAATGACCTTGATTTAGGGAGATTTCATTACTTCCAACAAACAGTGGATCTTAAAGTTGAGCAAGGTATAGCAAATGTGAAATGATGTTCGGTTAGTGATTTCTTCTTGCATGGTTTTTTTAAGCTATCCTTCTAATTGGAAATTTATAGTGCTCCGATTGCCCAGCTCTTCGGCAGTTTTCAACTGAAAATTTACCAATGAGAAAACTTCCAAATTCCACATGGATATTGGTGATCCACAATCATATCTTCAATAACGATTTCTAAAAGACTGGAAGGACTCTCTTTTATCTTTATACGTTCAAATTTTAACTTTTTAGACAACAATATCGTTTGTACCTATATTATGAAAGATATTTGATTCATATCGAAACAGTTTGCTTTGCCTACGCCTGTGTCCCTCCAGTCTTGCTCTCCTCACCACTTTCAGACTATTCGGTTAAAGTATGAAGCCTCTTTTCCATGCACTCGATATGTGTACCTCACTGAGCCTCACTTCAATTCTACTTCCGTAGCATCAAGTTATTTCCCAATGACCTAGTGCCCTTAATGTCTTTAAAACGTGGTAAAAAGAAACTGCGATTGCTAAATATCTGCTCTTTTAAGGTACAACATTTTCTGATGACCCTCTCCCACTTACACTCTTGCTATTATCTTGAAAGCAAATTCAACTTACATCCTGGCGCCGTTTTCTGGATGCAAAAATGAAATCGTCTCTGATCTGCAGATAAGGTATACCGTCCTGTGCTAGTGTTGATGGAGTCTTCATCGTCCGAATCTGGAAGAGGGAAGTAAGAAAGACACATCATCTATGAGGCCTACTTCTACTAAATTTCCGGAACACTATGATTCCGCTCTTCTTCGAAATCATACCATAGTTGTATAAGACCAGGGAACCCTAAAGTATTGTTCAATAAAGATCAAAGGAAGCTGTAACTACAGTAGCGTCCCTTATCTGCGAGGGTGAGTCTAACTTTCAGTGAGTGCTGGGAAGGGATACTTCAGTAGGTCATTTTGTTGACCGAGGCAACGTTCATGTAAGAGGTTTGGAATTCATGGATTGCCTGATTTAGAAAATAAGATGTTAGTTTGCACAACTCATGATCAATAAAATTTTATCATGTTACCGGACATTTTTTAAAGATGGCTCGTAGTAAGCAGAACTTATGTTTTTTTCTACATCGAAATTTTCTCATCAACGACTTAAATGCAGAGTTTGTTGTTGCTCTGCTGATATACTTAATTTGTCTCAAAACAAGCTCTTGCACGTGTTGCACAAGACAGTTCAACGTGTGCACTACTATGTGAATACAACAGGAGGGTTTTTGCGATAGTAAGATTAGAATGGGTGGAGAAACACTGACGTACTCGCTAAAATTCCCCATTTATCATTCAGAACAGTTTGTGAGACAAATGATTTCGTATGATACTCCGGCGTGTTTGCAATGATCAAACGAATTGCGTCCCTTGGCCCTTTCTAGCAAGTCAGGTGCCTAGCTTCTCGTAAGATAAAGAAAATTCTCGGCACTATTCTAAGAGATGTATTTACTGGCTTAAGGGGGGACCCTCTAGTTGTCTAAAGGTACATTTGTTTCTTCATGGAGTTGATCATATTATTTTCGTCCTATGCCTCAATTTCCACGACTATCAAACTTTCTTCAACATTTTAAAAGTACCCTTTGATGACATCTGTTGTACGTCCCTAGTATCTTTTAAAATCCGATTTGTTTAGTTTATTATTTAGCGGTATACTTTGTAGGCAGCTGCTCAACACTCATCTTGACTGACGGAGAAGTTACGAAGAGTTTGTATTTGTGTGTTTATATTCGTGATGTCACGATAATATTTTCCTCGCACGTCACATTTCTTGCCATCACAACGCTAGTGTACTCGTGGTTTCTTATTGACCTTGAGACATTTAATTCCATTTTAAAGAGTAGACGACACTACAGTTTTAGCTTTGCGGCTTTGAAGAACTTGCGTCATTGCAAAAGTCGTGAATGAAACGCCAAAAAAATTAGGTAAACATCAAGGAAGAACTATTAATGTGTTAAAGTAATACTTCCGTCATTTCGATTTTATATATAACTAATAATTGTTTGACTTGATACCTAGACTTGAAGATGACATGACGGCAGTGCATCTTAAACCTGACAGCAACGATAACTGAAAAAATTTGGTGATGGTGGATGACCGAGTTAAACTATCAAAACTATTACGCTTCACTTCTAATATTTGTAAGGCTGATGTTTGTTGTGTTTACGACTTTCTTTAAGAAAGGTTACAAAAGTAGAAGCTAGTCTCGGCTATAGATGCTGCATAGAAATTTCCAGAGTGAATATAGCTAGTGTCTATTATATCTCTTAAAGAGAAATCATGTTGAATCACGGCCTGGTGCAACCTTAATCTGATTAGTTGCAACTCTACAAAGATGTTGCATATACATAATTACAGAAATCTATGCCAAACACCTTTTTACGAATCTTCTATGTGTAAATTTATCATTTTACAATCTTGATAGTAAAGAAAATAAATCATGAAAAAATCAGTATTTCCATATTTAAAATGATCTCTAACATGTACAAGATATCTGCTTGTTGACTCATATAAAATATATTACTTATAACGCATTCTTTCATTTTGATTACGAATGTAAATGCCAGAACAAGAGTACGCTTTTAAAGGAAATGGTACTCACTTAACGTACTTACTTAATCTAAGCACAAACCCCAAAATTCTTGGAGGGCAATGCATGCATTTATCTTATGTGGTTAGGCTAGAAGAGGAGAATAATACACTTCTGTCTTTGCTATTTCTACTACAAAGATCTTCAATGAACATAATTATATCGTGTCGAAGACAAACGTATTTGCGTTACTCCCCCAAAAGAGAACTTGAGTATGTTTGGTTATTTCCTCGTTGAAAGAAGCATGGCCGAACGTTCATTTACGAGAGGGAATGCCCACTCATGCTTCCTTTGACTTGGAGTTTGTCATCGACATCCAATTCAAGGACATGGGAAACATCTGAAACTTGTGGGGAGGCACAAATTCAAAGGGCACTTACTAAAAGGGCACTTTACTGTGTGTTGGATTTAAGAGTGAATAACATGATATCACAGCATATAGTAGTGTGAAGCACCAATGCCTGATAATTTTATCTTCGGAAATGACCAAACGAGAATAAACACAATTGAAATACAAATGAAAGAGGTACTTTTGTGACCAAAAGGGGCAGTTTTTGTTTAATACGACATATTTGGAGGCACTTGCCCCCCAGTGCCTCCCGGTTCCTACGTCCTTGATCCGCTTATAAGTACCTTTTGTGAATATCATGCAGTACAACACATTAAATAATACTAAAGAATATGATTAGTTGAAATGTCTTTCACTGTGAAGCCAGATGTTGTTCTGAAAACAATAAAACGCCAATATCCCACTGATTAAGAAATACAAAAAACAGTAAACAAATACGCATGTTGATGTTCAGCCGTCCTCAATTACGAATCGATGATCCATATTTTCTTTGAAATTTGAGGATAAGTAATTAAATTGACATCAATTTATATGTTTCCCGGAAGTTTTTGAATGCCTGATATATTTTCTTAAAAGACTACTGTTATGTACGGTAGATTACTGGTCAATTTTGACATGTTATCGCAAAAAGCGTGATATATGAACCCACAATTTTTTGAGAAATTCCACCCACGTAGTAAAAGTGTACATGGACGGATACCCTTGTAATTCACCTTATCCTTTGGTAAAGAAAAATCATACAGATTCATTAATTGGGCTTTTATTCATATGGGGTTCAAGTTACGAATTCCTTCCAAGAAAGCCAACCATTTTACTGGAAAATGAAACCAACATATGCATTTATGTAGACAATAAAATGTAGCGACAGATTTTGTTCAGACTAAGTTACGTAAAGAGTATTTCTATATCCAGGAGAAAATATATCAGAAGTATATAGATCTTTCAAATAATTGCAATATATCTGTGTAATGGAACGTGTGTCCATCATTGCTGGAGTCTAAGATGAGGATGAGATTGAGGGTAGGTTTGGACGTTCGGTAAGATCAAATCTTTTCTTTTCCCCTTCAGGTTTCCTTTTTGGTGTATTATTCTTTATTTCAAGTCAGTGTAGTTATCCCCTTATCACAAATAAATAACCAATTCCCCGCAGTTCTGTTGAAGACTGGCGTTGCTGCATCTTGAAACCAACACACTACAGGGTTATGAGGAAAGAGGACGGGTATACAAACCAAGAGCTATTCAATCTTCTTCAGGATACAGCTGGCAAACTTGTGAAATTAGGAGAAGAATCTAAGGATATTGTACACAAATTTAGATCTTTATTTGACTCTGATATGTCACTACATTAAATTGAAAAACAGTTCATCAAATAGTTGATTTAACAGCTGTTAAGGAACAGGCTTACATCGATGCAAGGAAATGCAAGAACTTCACAGATTAAACGATATCTATGGTGACACTAACATTTCCTATCCTCAAACATGCCATTAAGTCATTCCAATCACTTTCTGCCATCGAATTGCATTGATCAATACACTGCCCTGTTTCTTGACACATGTATGCCTTCTGCGCTTAACCATGTGATCAGTGGCACTTCCAACTTACCCTCAGCATGAGAATATGAGACTGTATAAACCTTATCAAAGGTAATGAGACCGTTGAAGATCCCAAAACTTGATTTAAAATACACATGAAGTGAAGAACGTGTTGCCTTACCTTACATCCTGAACGTTCTAATAAACGTAATGGCAGGGATCTACTAGGCTGCAATGGTACTTTCTTGAATTCTCGAGACTGGAAACAAGCTAAATCCGAGATTGCTTTAGATAACCCGACTTGTGGGTTCATTTTTCACATTTTCGCTTTCACCTTGTTTTAGAACTTTTTACCGGCTTCAACGAGTATGCTTCTATGCTTCCATAAAACACTTCTTTCATTCCAGAACTTTGTCTGCAGACCTGTCTCTCTTCTTATTTGTCAACAACTTAACTAACACATTCATGATCTATTAGAGCGTATGGAGGCTTTTAATTCTTACAACAACGTAACAATATCCAGTGCATTCAATTTAAGTAAATGTCAATTGTCAGTTTGTTCGGATTGAGATTCAGTGATATAATGCATCATGACAGGAGAACAATAAGCAAGAAAGCTCGAGCAAATATTGAGTTGACTTGCTCGTAATTGACTGTAGTTGTCTCTCTTCGTCGTGACTATGAAAACCTTACGATTAAGCCGGTTGACTAATGCAGATTTTGTTTAAAATATTTTTAATGGAAGTTTTCATTGAAATATCTCTTCTTTTTTACATCATTCTTATATCTCGCGGAGTTCTCGATCAACATGAGGATTCTAACCACAAAGGGGATATTGCATTTTGAATTTAAAAACATACGGAGTGACGTGTAGAGCATTCCCAAGAAATTAAAATGATAGTCGTTAAAAAACTCCTTCTGAGATGACAATTATGGTTTCACGCTTTCATAGAGTGGATCTCATCACAAGACGGAGCTGTATTTTAAAATTTAATCTCAAACATGGTGTAATCGTTGTTACATCTGCCATGAAACCGTAACCCTCTGCCTCGATTACTAGCATTAATTCATAAGCTTTCTTAGCAAATAACAGGATATATATATATGCAAATACTAAAAATGACACTGTAACACAAGAACAAGCTCCACTATCTATGGTATGACTCAACAGGTCATATAATCTTTCGTGTCAAACTAAAATTAATCTCTTTAATGGAGTCGTGGTAGTAAGCAGACAGCTGAAGGTTACTTGTTCTTATACAATTAGTGCTGATGAAGGAGCTGCAAAATGACTTCTACAAACTATTACAATCAGAAGGCAAGAGAATGAGCATTTTTTAATTACTGAAAGGTTTACCAATTTTTCCCCTTGTTTTAAGCACTTAAAATATCTTTCCACGCGCTACGTAATCAATCTTAACCAAGCTTGCCTCTAGTGAGCTACGACCTGGTATTGCTCTTCACCACTCTTGCTCCTGATAGCACTGATCTCTAAAAAAGACTGGATCGAGCTTCCAATTGTTTCAAATACGAAAAAGTGTAGTCACGAGTACTGGCCCCTATTATTTAAAATTGCGAGGGAAAGTCCGCCATATTTCGTAACATTGGTTGTAAGCTTTGTGTGAGGGACTGAAATGGCGTCCAACGACTGACCTCACTTTGAGACGGAAGATGCTCGATCCAGTGTTTTCTAGAGATCAGTGCCTGCTAGGCCTTCGTCTTCTATATTTGGCTAAAATAAATTATGACCTATGGGATTTGAAGTCTTATTGTTTGACTATTCTTCGAGCTGTCTTCGCAAAGTATCATCAGGCACTCATAGTAATTGGAAAATCATTTCAGGTTTCTTTTCTTGATAAAATTAATTGATCTGGTTACTTTATATTCTGGTGCAGTGTTTATATTTAAGATTTGCTTTGGTCAAAATGTGTTTACAGTTATCTGCAAAATATTCTATGGTCTTCTCTGACCGTTTTGTGGTAGTCAATAACTCAGAGCTGTATAGGTTCATACTTGCGGAATGTCAATGCCTTGATGTTATATCAATTTGCAGTAAGACCTTTGTTCATTCCAATACCATCTTTAAACTGTTTGCATTTATCTGTCACTAGCTAAAAAGTACAACTTGGTCATTCTCATATATTTTCACAGTAGAGTAAGTGATAGCAATATCAAAGGATAGTCTAATCTTGTCATTCAAGGGTAACGTTTTCATGTTACCCTTGTTAAAAGAATTAGTTTCCACTTTGAAGAAGCGACTTTCGAGTTGTTTATCATAGAGACGTGTCACGTGTCAAAATAAAAATAAATAAGAGATTCGCAAGAGGAAGGTAGTTTTGACACAAGTTTTCACTTTTGGTATAGGGATTTTGTAGCTTGTAATAGCGATCAGAGGAGTTCCCGTAATGCTTATTTTTAATACGATTATAGGAGGAGGGGTGTACAGGATACAGTGGCAACTTGAACAAGAACGTTCATAACAAGGGAATGATAGAAATTACCAAGGAAGAAAGGTTATTGATCTTCATGGCTATGAAGGAGAATGATAGAAAGAGGATCAAAAGTTACACTTCAGAGGGATGTAAAAGTACAGTTGCTTATAGTTGTCCCTTATTAGAAATGGAAACACCTCACATTTTAAGCCAGAGGTTTGGAACGGCATGATTGTCAGGAGAAGTTTATTAATAACTTTTTAAAAATTTTGTGCACAGTGTTTCTCTTGCTAAGGTCCTTTTTGTGGACCGCAAGGTTAAAACTAAGCCTCTAGCTGATAAATAATTGGGTGAGTGTGGCAAATGAATGAGTAGATTAGAAGGGGTAGGGTTGTTTAAACATAACCAGTTCTAGTGATCGGAAAATTATATTTCTAAATGAAACATTTTTTGTTAAACATCAACCATTTTGAATAATTTCTGATCTCAGTAAATAATTTAAATATTGGTATTTCCATTTACGTGATTTTTCAATCTGCTCTTTTTTTGGACACGTTGGTGGCATTTAGCACTCTCTGCAGCCATGCAACTCTTTTGGCTTTGCTCTTATGCAGAGTGCTATCATTGAATGATCGCTAGCAGTCTTTTAGTTTTATGACGTAGCATATTCAAATATGTTGTATACTTGTATTCAAATATGTTGTATACTTGTTTCAAGGAGTTTCACTTATTGGAAGTTTTAGCTGCATGTGGTATTAGTATTTTTCTGTCCAGAGACATCTATACCGCTTCTGGAGTAGGTGAACGTGGACGACGCACGAGATAACAGAATCCAACCTGCAGCAAAAGTGGCTATATCAGCTTGGCATACCGAGCGATGACGTTAAAATAATCGATACAGGACAGCATTATAATTATACCATACAACTTTGCAAAGATACTCTCCGTTAAGCATTCTTTCTCTAGTACTGGTGTAAACTGGTGTAAAGGTCAAGAGAACTTTAAGCTCCTCCATCAAGGACAACGCAAAACAGATATTAGCTACACAGAAATCTCATAGGTGTATTACAATTTCCTAACCATTTGACACAGGAAAAACCCCTACCTATAAATACAAAAATATTCGCCACTTCTGAGACATACGGTCATCATCCTTGTTACATGTTACATCCTCATATGGCACCAAAACCCCTCACTAGAGAGGTTACCTATTCAATTAGTGGAGGCATAGAGATCATCTTCTTCATGTTGATAGATGCTTTCCTCGGTTCTATAATTTCTTACTTAATTTTGCACTATTAGTTTGGTTTTGTACAAAATTCAGAATGACGTCCTTTTGCTTAAGCTTTTCTCCTGGACACTCCTCACCCCCAGTTATTTTGAGTAAATGAGTAAAACCATGTTACGTAAATGTACAGGAATGAGGAACAAAAGAGGCCCAAAACCGTGAAATTTTTAAAAGTGAAAATTTCTTCTCTGCAACGCAGTAGCCTACTCAGGACGTTGTTAAGAGAGGTAGGTATGACGCAACAGCCCCCGCCCCTAATTTCTGCTACTTTCCCGTCCATTTCCATGAATAAGTCGCCGACGACGGAAAGTAAAAGAAAGCTTCAGGTAGTGTTCACAAAAAATTCCCGTGACAGATCTCGACACAAGTCAGTATTTCAATTTTATCACCCAACTACTGATGTCACTCGAAACAACAAATGACGGGAGTCAAATGGACAGGAGAAAGTGTTTCCAATCCTACAAATAAAGTATTTGCTGCGAATGCAAGGTTATAATATTAACTGTTTTGGCACTGATTGCTTTACGGAACTATACATGTTACTAATTAATGACATGATCGGCAAATAAAAGACCCCTTGGACATTTTTGTATCGTTAACACATTAGCTACATTATCAAAAGAATCAAAGGTGTTACTAATTTGCTAAGGAAGGTAAAATCGCAGCAAAAAGTTTGTTTCTACGAAAAAGGATCTAAACTCAAGAAAAATTAATCTAAGTGGAATACAATGTTAAATGATAATAGATATTCTAAACTCCTGAAATAAAGATATGATACATTATAGCAAAGATTGACTTACCCCGGTTGGAAGGATGATAAGAGCCTCCACCGCTCGTTTCTTATTCGCCATTTTAATTTGCTTTTCAAGAGCGTTCGGTTAAGTTTTTAGGCAGCCTTCAGAGAAACAAAGTAAGAAGATCACGTTAAGTTCCAGTTTCCACTATGTTGAATAAGACATGAAATAGGCAAATATCTAACTTAAGAGGATAAGACTATGTTGAATTCTGTATTAAGGTAGGTCAAAGATGCAAGTGAAGGAACAACTTAGAGTGACATATGCAGATAATAGATGTTATCACATAATCAAACGGGCTGGGACACCACCCGTACCTTAATCACATCCTGTCCAAGAGAACAAGTCTACCACGGACAAACAATCATGTTCTAAAGAAGATCACCAGACTTCTGCATGTGTAAATTTCAACTCCAAATAATCTCATTGTTCTCCCCTATGAATTTCCCAATTCCAAAACATATCACAAAATGCCCTGCAAAATCCGTTAATGAAAGGGAGGAGAATGTGATCACTTCAAAATATTTTCGCTTCAGGATTACGAAAATTGGTAGACATATTTGGCAGATGCTTACGCATTGAAGACAGATGGAATTGCCAACTAATTTTTGAAACAGGTGCATCCGCATGTTTTTATTCATATAATAACGTTGCCATGGGGACATCGTGGACACGCCTGCAAAATATGCTGTTACGAATGTTCTTAAGAAAGAACAAAAAAGAAACATAACTGGTCTTTCACGGAGTACTTTAAAGAATATGGGGGAGAATGAAGGTATTAGAAGATGCCGTAAATGTACCTTAAGGTCGGATGAACATAGCATTAGCATATTCAGTGGACACAGAATTGGGGCCTAGAAGACACATCTCCCAACAGTTCGACAGCATCCAAAGAAGTGCCTTTTTGACCAAATTTGCGAGAGTGCATTTTTTTTAAACGTTGGAAGTCAATTCTTTATTACATAATACTTCTCTTTTCTCCTCAAAGAAAATATAAAACAAATGTTCCATTGTAACTGCATTATATTTTTCTTTTCGGAAGTGCTAATACCTATGGTGGTCCCCGTACATCTCTTCTTTTGCATATATGTTGAGCTTAACATGTCACCAAGATAACAGCACATTCAAAATGGCTACTAAGAATCTAGATTGTTCATTCATTACGACAGCTCCAATCACCGACAAGAACAGCCACTCAGCCTTGTTTATTTGAAATAATCGCGGAAAAGATGCAATTATAAGAAGTTTGAAAAGAGGCCAGAGAAACAGTAAGAAATGATACAATGTCATTTTCAACCCGTGAACCACGCGTTGGCAGCATGACCTCTACCAGCGGAGCTACAATCCTGGACAAATAGAAGCTAAACTTTTACTTAATATGGGGTGAAAATGGAGCAAACCACGCAAGACATTTGCCACATGAAAGGGGTGTCTAGGTCTGCTTTTATTTGTTTTCTAGATCTCTCCACTTAGCGGCAGGGAGGTCTGACATGCAAGTGCCCAAAATGCCCGTTTTCAAACTGAACAATATTTTGGAACGGAGGCTGGGGAAACTTTCATATTTCATAGTCCAAATTTGTAGGTGAATTCCTATAAGAACATATTCTAGAAATCTTTTCCCCTCATAAGCTCCCAACTGAACTAGAGACTGATATGACTGACAGAGCAGTATGGCGTGCCATCACCGCTCGAACAGACACATGATCGTTCGTAATGTAATTTAAGCTCCCAATACTCCAAAGGTGGACATCGACATCCTGCTCTACACAATTTTGGAGACCAGCCTCTCTGCGCTAAGTGACATTACCATGGAAGGACTGCCACCCGGCCCATCAATATGTTCAAAGCTAATTGAGAATTGCAAGGGCCATCAAATTGACCAATGTTTCCTTGGAAGACTCAGAAGAGAGAGGGAGAGAGAGAGTTTCAGATGCATTTTACGAATGGTCAACAAACGGAGTCACCTTCTCTGTTGTGACATACCTACTAATATAAAATAGA
>JAAAKL020012339.1:0-13086 GCA_010016065.2 Carybdea cf. marsupialis auct. non (Linnaeus, 1758)
TTCTCTAGATATCTGCCTTCACGTAATTAGTACTTAAGAACTCGCGCAATTAGTAAAACAAGCCCCGTTTTACAATAAGACCCCTCAATGATGTTTAAAATCCCCAAAGGGGGTACCACAGATATTATCATACCCTAGAATAGGCCCCAATATATGTTCACGGCTGAATTTAATATAGTATGACGATAGCTGCGAATTTAGTGTTAAAGGGCTACATTGACGAATAGAAGTATAAGATTTTTATTTGATCTCAACTTCTACAAATGACCCCTCCCACCTATCTCAATTACATTTCTGTCAGCTTTCGTCAACCATGTTCATGACCCATTTCCCCCTCACTGGTTGACATTAACTTAAATGGTACCTAGCTCGTTAAAAGCCTTGTGGCTTATTCTATCCTATCCTGTTCTTTTCCTATCCTATTCTTTACCTATCTTATCCTTTTCTTATTGTATTCCTAACTGCGGGTATGACACGGAAAATATATCTGCGTTTTAGATACTCAATTACAACTATTGTCCAGGAACGTAAAATCATACATAAAGGATTTAACGGACTTTTTGTGTAAACTCAAACAGCTACCATCTCTGCCTGAAAGTGTTCTCTTTTGTACCATTGGCGTGGCGGGGCTTTACCCAAGCATACCACACGAGGAAGGACTGCATACCCTTAGTTGAGTGCTAGACCAAAGGCAAGACAAATCCATATCCACCAATACATTAGTTACACTTGCAGAACTATTCTTACAACACAGTTATTTTAGAATATTCAAAGAAGTAAGGCAGATCAAGGGGACGTTTATTGAGAGCAAATTTGCTCGGCCCACAAATCGAAAGAGTAATGAACACGGATCTGGAAGACCAACTACAGGGAAACAGGGGGATAGAAAGAGATAATGATAGGATATGTTTTGCTACTACCTTTAAGCCTATACTCCAACGCGGAATTTATAAGGTTCTAGAGAAGGCTCAGGTTATCTTATAAATTGATGAAGAACATGAAAATACATTTAGCAACGTTCCATTGATTTCCTTCCGTAGATAAAAAAACTCTGCAAGATATCCTGGTTAGAGCAAAACTACCTGAAATTAACCAAGTTAGAGGACTTTACAGTTTGTGTGCTAAATCAAACTTTCAAGTTTGTAAGTTCCTGGAAAGTGGTGAAACTCAAGGACTTACAACGTAAGAAAGGGAAACCTTAACTTTAGCTCTCGTATCGTGGTTTACCTTCTTAAGTGCAAAACATGCAGCAAACAGTCTGTAGGGAGTACTATTACCGTATCACGGTCTTCAGAACACGCTTTGATAATTACAAAATTCAATTAAAAAAATTTCGTGTGAAGTAAAAAGACGGGAAACAGGAAAGTCTATCAGTCAGGCGCACTTATTCCAGCACTTCTTCCAGAGAGACCATCATGGAATGAAAGATTGGTTGTTTCAATTGACAGATGCCTCAGATTCAGAAGTCAAGTTAAAAGAACGGGAATCGTTCAGGCAAAATAAATTACAGACTTTTCATCCCCAGGGATTAAACTAAAGAAACGTAACACGGACTGTTTAAGCAAATTCAACAATATCATATAAAGCTAGCTTCCGGTCATTGAGATTAAGTGCGGTTGCTCATGACGGCTGCTGTCACAATACGTAAGGGGGTACCTAACTGCTCCTGTCATGCAGGGTGACCCTTGCGGCTTCGGTCTCCCTTTTATTTAGGGTAGCACCTTGATGGCGCTATCACCCTCCCCACTGGAGCAGGATTCTCTTAAGATATTGACAGTGGTCCGACGCTCCGTGGTTCCTCAATGTATCCTCAAGACGAGGATAGCAGCATAAATATTGTTTACAACTTAACCGTTTCAAAAACAAACTTAGGTATTCAAATCTTCAGCAATACTCTATTCATTCAGTCTTTCGTTGGAAGTATCATTTCAATCCAGGAATCTCCCATCTGTAGGCATTTCACTCCTTCCTAGAGAACAAACAGGATGTTTTACGTAGGCACCCTAGGAAAACCACTTACAACACTGGAGATTCAGCCGGAGTAAATAACCAGTATTAATTGTTTTTACTCATTATATTCTTATTTTTGTTTCAGGTTGTAATGTAAATAGGTTATGGTTTTAGGTTTTACGATTGTATTTATCATCTTTTACCTTTATCTGAGGTATTATTGTAATTAGATAGCACGCCTCCTTTTATTCTTTTAGAAGTTATTTTAATTCAGCCTTCTTTTGCTTGAATACGCCCAAGGTTAATTATGTCATGTAGACCTGACGAAGAGCGGAAAGCTCGAACGCTTGTTTTAATGTCTTGTTTCAATATTTGAATTTGAGCTCTTTCTATGTATTTCATGATTGGTAGTGTGTCTGCCAGAGTTCTTTTCTGGCGTCTCTCTTGTTTGACCCCAAACTGTTTACTTTTGCATGGGACACAACTGACATGGCCGCAAGAGAAATTCAGTCGGACACAACTCCAGAATCCGAAAGCTGGAATCAGTATTTTTGTTTTAGATAGTGGCTACCAAGGAGAACGTATGTGGTACATTGCCTGTTTTTAGGGGGGTGACGAAGCAGCTGCGGCACAGAGCCCCGGACCTATAATGGAAAGTGGGGCCCCGCACAGCTTATTGACGAAAATAATGAACACTGAAGGCCCCCCACTTAATGGCACAGGGGTCCCTCTTCCCAAAAACCGGCGGTGATGTGATATCCTGAGTGTGCGTGATCAAATTGTCTCCATCAATTTATATTTACCCGGTAGACTTTGCATAACATTAAGTAATCCATCCATGTTTAAGTGGTATTGTTACTACATTAATGTCAGACGAAATGTATTTTATGTTATTGTTAGTATTTAATCTGATCTACTTATACAAACTTATAAACGTCAACGGCATCAGTCATTTATCGTATCTTATCTTCTTTTCAGAGAGAAGAGCTTGTTTACCAGGGTAATGTGAAAGCATAGAGACTCTGTAATTGTAGGTCTCTTTAATAATCTCTGGTTGAAGCAATTAAATTACCCGCTTACGTAGAACTATAGAAGTAGCAGTTTTACTAGGATAATGCCTCATGCAACCAAAAACGGCAAGTTCAAATATTGTTTCTGTTATGAATTTTCCAGAGCCAGAAAGGTATAACAAGTTGTGTTCTTACACTCCTATCGTCAATGTGAAAACAAGCACGGTCATAGGAGTCTACATGTTCTCAACACTTTCGCATCCCGATAAGCGTTTGGTTTGCATCCATGACTATCAAGAATTATTATGATGACACTTTAAAAGGATGAAAATCTTTGCAATTTGAAACGAAATGTGCCTCTTTGAGTGTCCTCAAAATTCTTAATGTGCAAAATGTACAAACAAGATTTTGAGTTGCAGGCCGTAAACTGCCGAAATCTAAGTTCAGTAGATTCATTGAGGACCACTATAATTGCACACCATATTCTGTCTATGGATCGATCCATAGAAGCATATAACCGGTTGCATAAATCTTGATCTATTGAAGTCTCTGTACCCACCGTGCTTCAAAACTACGAAAAAGAAAGTGTTATCTGCCCACATCAATTTCGTACAAGAAACTAGGAAATTGGAAACTAAATTCATTGAAGTGAACACAGTAGGAAATTTTGAGGCCAGCATCTCTGTGCCATTTGACTTAACCATTGAAGGACTCCCATTAAGCTCATCAGCCTGTCCAAAGCACATGGTAATGTGTAGAAGGGAAGATTTGAAAGGATAGCTGGTGTACTACCAGCCACAAGCCTCATTTACAGGCATGCATTACTTTCTTTATATTCAATCTTGCAAAAGAACTCTTTTTGCAGGTGCCGAGATTGTCTTTTGTGCAGTGGAACCCCATGCTTAGATAAAAATAGGCCACGATGCACCAGATTCTACCTGTGATACGGCTTTAAGGAATAATTTGGGAATATTGGCATTTAACAGAGAAATGGCTCTATCACGCCATGGAAACTTTCTTTTCCTTTAAAGACGATGTTTAGATCTCAAGGGAGGAGCTCCCTTTTCAGAAACCAGATTGGACACTATCGTTTTCAGCCAGGTCTCTTAGGACTAGAAAGCTCAACTCAGCCTGACGTCACTCACCAATGAAGCTTATCGTCAGATTTCCATCTCTTTTGAACGTGAAAATTGCAAATTCTTATGCCCAAATTTGTATTTTTATTGACCATACAGTTTCTACAAGACGTGATTTACCCAACTACACGTTGAAAACGTGATTGCTGGCAATGTTACTTTAGAGTGCCAATGTCTCCCGTATCTAATAGATCTATTATATCAAGTTAGAGATGGATTCACAAAATACCGAGGAAGTTCTCAAACCTGTTAAATGGATATTATGCCAAGGAATGTTGACATAGGGAAGCTTTCCTTTTGACAACCTCCTACCAATGCCACACCTTGAGGAGAGGGTTGACACGCTTGAGGAGAGGGTTGACACGCTTATGGAGGGAGATTAGTGATGCAGCCCAGTAATTTACCTTTTGATACACAATGTCAATGTCCTATTCATCAGAATTTTTCTCTTCGCTAAGTTGGTCATTATGACGCCAACACCTTCAATTCTTTGTACTTGTATCAAAAGACTGTCATAAGCTAATTTTACTGCATAGGGAAATGACAGGTGTGTGTTCCTTACAGTCTTAACTTAATGATATTCAACCAAATATATGTCCAGAAGATTCGCAAGAGCTCACTTGCGTGTTAAAAAAGACTTTGCGCAAATGAGAGTAGTATCACCTGCCTTGTTGGTGACCCTTTCATTGACACCGAGTGTGCTACAACGAATTGTTTCGATTCACGACTGTTGCAATCTATAGCGTTCTACATTACTTTCTCAAGTCTTTGCATGTTACATTTAAAAGAAAACTAAGGCACTGAGTTCGACGTTTGGATTATCTCTTGCTATCAATGTCAAGAACTGCTTATTAAATTTCTTCATACAGAGTTATACGAAGGGCTCTGGCTCAAAGGGATTCTTATGAAAATCTTTGCTTTAATAGAGTCCGATAGAACATATAGGCAAGGATCTTACTTCTTTACTAAGAGCATCCCATAAATCAGGCAGTCCATTTTCCTTGGGAATTTCTTCATTACTTGGAATATCTCCGTTGTCATTATGGTATTTAAACATGTTTTCTGGCTTGTTTGAACGTATCTACCAATTGATGAGGAGGTGTGACAGTGTTCTTCTTTTCTCTGGAATAGGTGTCTTGAGGTGGAGCCTCTGCGTTGCAAATGCTAAAAACGTACTATCGAAGCTTCCGTTACTTCGACGGTACGTAACATAAAAAGTTATAGATGTACAGTATAGTTGTACAGTATGTAGAGTTATAGATGTAGCTCCAGGGTTGGGTTGGGTTGGGTTGTATTCATAGGATGGGAAACAAATCTTGATAATTACACACTCATGAATATGATTAATATGAGTTGTATACGTAAAGAACATTAGGGAAAGTAAAATATTCTTTGGTATTTCCGGGGGAGGGGAAGGGAATTTAAGACCCGATACCGTAGAACCCATGTATGTATGTATGTATGTATGTATGTATGTATGTATGTATGTATGTATGTATGTATGTATGTCTGTCTGTCTGTCTGTATGTATGTATGCATGTACGTACGTACGTACGTACGTATGTATGTATGTATGTATGTATGTAGCTATGTATGCATGGATGGATGCATGCATGTGTGTATGCTTGTATGTATATATTTATTGATATATGTATCAGGATGACAATAGTGTCAATGCATACTCCTCGTAACAAACGTTTTATATCCAAAAATTTGCTCGAAACTCATCAGCAATGATTTCGCAAGTCTTGGCTTCTATGCTAGTTTGCTTGTGGTAAGTACACATGTCCACTTTGTGTTATTATGCCAATTTACCCAAAATATTTAAATGAAAGCTCTTTCGGGATCGCACCGACGCCACGATTTCTGCCTTAGGATTCCATCTGCCTCGCGACCACGCATTTGAGAACCATGAATTTAAAACATCCTGCGTATGTCAGGTAGCAAGAAAGTCTTGATTTCCACCTGTTTTCTTGTTGAAATTTCTATCAGCTGACCAATCTATTACGTCATTGTTTCACCTGACAAAACTGTTGTCAAGTTTCAAATTTGTAAAATTTGTCTGAAGATCTGTATTATATATCAATGGAAATTTGGTGGACTTATTACAGTGTTAGTGTTTTACGTAATTGAAAGAACGTAATCATCTTAGAATGAAACCCCGCCTAACACCCAATAAATGGAATGCCTCCTTCATTGGCATAAAAGATTAAGAATAAAAATTACATTTTACTGCAACATCAGTTGTCTACGCGCTTCATAGAGTGTGAGGAAATATTCCCACCCATACAGTTAGCTATCACCCTATCCACTTAGGAAGAACAGTATAACAAACCTATTCAGATAGTATCCTGCTTCGGAATATTGTTGCACAAGGTTTAAGGCATTCATAAGAATGAAGTCCAGCAATTCTGCATCAAGAACGTTTAAAACATTGCATCGAACATCATAGGATTTCAAGCAGCTCTTCTGTATCAAAAATACTTTCCAATTCACCTCTAAGAAACTGTTAGCTCGAAAATGCGGTAAACACAACAGTTTCCAATAAACTTCGAATTCGACAGAAGCTTCGAACACAATCGATAGTGGGTGTAATATACGAATTACAAGTACAACCTTCACTTAGCTATTTCTACTAACGATAATATGGAATTTATTCTTTCAATGATCTTATCAACACAAGTGAAAGAACGTAGTCTATTTTACAACTATGTTTACAGTGGGGTTAAGTGAATCAGCGTACTCCTCAGGAGAGGAAATCCAGTGTTGCACACTACCCAGCTACAAAAAGCCGATTTCATATCATCAGCACGTGACATTTTTACAACTGAACATCTTTCTGGCTGCATATGGTCCGATATGTACAAGTTCGATCACACCACTGCCACGAAGAAAACGAGAACGCAAGTCTTCTGGAATGGTGATAATTTCGTTGCATTTCAATTCACCACAAAAGTCATCCCACAGCATTCGTCTCAGTTCTACTTTATGTTTCTTGAAAAAAGCGTGACGAGGTTGTTTAAATCGTTTAAGGACATCTTCCAGGACGTAATAATTGCGAAAGCTACAAAAGAAGATATTAATAGGTAAAAGCCCAAACGAGCGAATTTCAAATATAAAAGACTTCAAGTGATTACAACTAAATGAAGTTACTCGAAGAACTGTCTCAAAAATGAACTTTATAAAAGTACATCATATAAGATTCTTTCTGGTACATAATTTTTGCCAACAAAAAAATCCCTTTCGGAGATACCCCCATGACAAAAGGGAAAGCGGGCAATCTGCAAGGAAATGTGATAGGAACTCGTTACTGTTGAGGTAAGGCAATGTCCATTCCGCACAAGGATCTTACTGAGACATTAGAGTACGTAAGGAGGACTGACGGATGCAAAATAAACCTATGATACTCTGCTAATGTTCTGTATCTACTTTCCTGAGATTGACTGACTACCGACATTTTACACTTCAGAATGTTCGCCCATGATGGAAATTTTGTTAAGAAAGGTACCTAAACTTTCAATTTCCGCAATCACTTACAAAATACTTTGCCTCTCTTTAATGTCCGCATTCCAGACCGTACACTTGAAAACAACGTGCAGTGGTGTTTTACTACGAAAGAGCTTCAACTCGAAAATCAAGAACTCATGATATTCCGAATGATAACGCGGCGAAATGAAGACAGAAGGAGAAAAACAATGGGAGGGACGGATCGAAGAGAAGAAGAAAACAACGGCTAGAGGAAGGAAGAGAAGTACAAGGTTAACAAAATGAATAATACGAACCCGATTATTTGATCTCTTTCCCGCAGCGGGAGCCTGTAGAGGGGAAGGTGGGGTTCCCGTGAAGTTTCGAATGCGGGTTGAGCATCTGAACCAAGTGGTATATCTTCGAAAATGTCGTAGGAAGCGCTATCTTCGTCTTCTACAAAGAAATACTCACAGGTTAAAAAGATAGATCATCTTTAATATATGAAAATGTGTGGAATGAGCGTTGCGTGCTGTGTCCAGACTTAACACTATTAGAAAGAAGGAAATAGCGCGGCAATATTTCCAAAAGGTTTCACAACTTTTATCAGACCAAGACTTAAACCCAAATAATCTTGGATTAAGATCCGCAACAGCACCTATGATGGTTTTTCTACGTCAGTCAACACAAAAATGCGATAAAATTACGTCAAGAAAATTCATTGGATCACGACGTTATCTATATTCGCCCACTTGATTTTTGTTAAGAATACATCGTCTAATGAAATCAACTATCTACCTTTAATCACGGCATATGTTTTGCCTGACGTAAGAACAGAGTCATGTTGCTACCTCCGATATCTCCGATTGAGTTATTCAAGCCTTACTCATCTGTAAACTGAGCCCACCTTCAATACACACCTCACTATTTTAACCAATGCCATGACTTCCAAACCATTTTACAAATCTCCCTAACGAGCAATGTGGATGATGAGTCACTATCTCAGCTCTGTATAGCTGAAGATACCACCAGAAAAGCACTATTGCCCCTTCTCCTATTAGAATGTGGTCACTAAAGAAGTCGCAATGTTATAGCTTCATAGAAACCTGGAGGCAATGACCTCCAAATCGTATTCTCTTACACTGAACCATGGAGAAAATACGTTTTACATCATAATAAAAGGTTCTTTAACAAAGCGCCCTTCCCTTGATCAATAATTCTACGTAGATATCAAATTTAACAAAAACATTTGAGCAAACACATGCGACCACTTTTGAAGTAATGGTCCGAAAAATTACAGGCATCACATTGCCATCAACTTTAAATGCAGATGACCTATTTAGCAATGTGGGTCAAGGTGTTCAAATGTAATCAGCAGTTTCTCACGAAAGCCGGTATTTGCTCACCTAACGACGTTGACGATCCTTCAAATTTCCAACGTCCCTAAAACAAATTATTACGTAAAAAGTAGATGAATACATAGCACTTGGTTGAAAAACAATTAATAAAGGATTAAAATGCAAAGAGGCGTAAATTTAAGGTCAAACCATTGAAGATCGCTTCACAAAAAGTACAGGATAACATCGAAACTACACAACATTCCTCTTGCGCCTGTTACATCCTCCTTGCTTAAGCGGAAAAACTGATCGGGACAAGTTTGTTATTAAAGCAAAGGCCACTTTCTTTAGTGAATGATTCGACTAGAACAGATTCTAGTGTGAGGACTCACGAGTAACACGATTGACATTACAATGTCAGTCTGCATCATGTTACATTGGAACTGTGCAGTATTAGTCAACGTCGTCTAGTGGTTAAGGGATCGGACTCACATGCCAGAGGTTGCGTGTTCGATTGCCGCCTAGCCCGATATTAAGACTATCGGTTGGGGAAGGCAACGGGAGAACACCCTTGTAGATGTGCTGTCTTCCCAGGACATTGATCACTCGGGCTGGGTAATAGGCTACGCTCAAAATCGAGTAGCGCCACAGAAAAAAAAGCATTTGTCGTTAGAGAAAATATTTCCTCCGTTATCGTACTTCGCTCTCTTAAAGCCCGTACAGGATCAAATAAATTACAAAATCCGCAAAAAATTAGTGCTTATCTTTGTAAAACTGAATTATTACTATGTAATGTGTGGCAAGCGCCAGGTGGCATCATATTTTCATGCAAATATCTGCTTCCATAAAGAAAAAACAAGAGCAATGAGTCGAAAAACCTTGACGTACCATCACGTACTCTTCACTGTTATGGCTGATCTCTGCAAGCTGCTTGTCTACTAGGAAATCTGTAAAATGGAGGATACGAAACAACCTCATTTAACGAGTTCGGCATGCGACCCTAGCAGGAAAATTTCATGTGGGCAACTTAAAAGTCAAGAGATACTTCATATACCTATCGCTTCATTGATTGATCCGTCAGGGATTGTCAAACGAACCTTAGGTATAATTTGTATCTCGTATGAACGTAAACAAAGAATCATCTTATCGTTGGGTTGGTCGAATGCACATGCACGAGTCCGCAAGGTGTCCTCATTCTAACAGTGTCTAGGGGCTCACCTTTGGCAATTAATAGTAGTTTACTTCTGCTTGTTGAAGAGAGCAGTTCGAATAAGACAGGAAACTACGTGAAGGTATGAAGTTAAAGCAAGTAAGCTCGGCCCTTAGCTTTGAGCAGCAGGATGATGATGCTACCACATTGCACAGGAAATATATTGGGCTTATATCAAATAGGGTACATTATGACGAGAAACGGGTCTAGGTCAAGCATTAAGAAATCTTATAGATGCCTTGGTCCCAATATATTGTATGACCATCTGGAGTCGTTGAAATGAAAAGCAAGAAATGGATATCAATATAACGTGGGAAGTGATCAATATATGTAAAGGTACTTATAGTAAAGGACGCACTAAAGAAGACTATGCAACCATATGTTAGTAAGAAATGTTAATTGATAAGCAGGAAAGGAGAAAGCGGGAAGAGATAGAAAGTGAAGAAGGATGGACGAAATACGATATAATAATATACACAACCAGCTACAACGAGACAAAGCGGAGCTTTGGAGGTTTGGTGAGCAGCACAGTGTGATGAAATTGGAAAACTTGGGAGAGAAGGAAAACTGACTTGTTGTACCATAGGATAAGACAGATGGCCAAAAGCCCAGTGAAATTACAATCTTGCAATCCTCTCCAAGACACATACTTGAGGACAGATTCAAATAAGTTGCGTTGAATACATGTTGTATACAAACGAGAGTTGTACACAAAAATGACAAGCCTCGGGACATACCTAGGACCACCTGTACTGGACAGTGAATTTGAGGTATTTAGCAAGCAACTAAGGAGTAGGAAAGTAACTAAAAAATGTAGCACTGAGTATGTGAGATGATGGATGGAGTATCAAAAGTTTATGTGCACGGATGTACCAATGGAATAGCTGACAGGATGATTTCAGAAACAACAACAAACCAGTTATGCTACTGCTAAGGAAAAATAAAGCGCACATATATTCAAACATCACTGGGCAGCCAGTGTGATTGTCCATACTTCAAAGATTATGCTGATAAATCTGAACAAAAGAATGCAAAAAATATACTATGCATTCATTGCTACAGGTCAGTTAAGATTCAAACTGGGATGTGGTACACAAGGCCATTACCATAGTGAGAATCATATTGGAAAGAAGTATGGGTAACAGACGAAACCTCTTGACGGAGTTTGCTAACCTCAATTACACTAGCGCCAGTAGGCACCGCTTATAGGCATGTCCGAATGTAAGTAAATAACTTCATTACGACACAAACGTCAGTTATAAAGGTCGATAGAGTGTTGACCTACGTAACTGACCATAACACTGATGTATGTTAATGAGTACCGATATACTTTTCAATCTTTACGCAGAATAAATGCTAAATGTGGTTTCGGCAGTGGGGAATATCAGGGTGACGACAGTCAAAACGAGAATGCATAACTCTCCAATATCGAGGAAGGTCTGCAACAACTAATAGGTGCACTCAAAGATGCAAAAAACACTTTGGAATGAAGATAATCATCATAAAGTATTGAGCCATGAGATTCGGTAAACTGAGTGTATGGTGTACCTTGGTAGTGCTGCAGCCAAAGATGGGAAGAACACATAATAATAAGTAAAAGGGAGAACTGGCATGTCGAAAGTTGCCATTGATGATGAAAGTTTAATTGGCAAGTTGTGACAAGAACTGGACGAATGGATCCCTGCAAATATTGGTTTTGAGTTATTCCCTGTTTGGCTTGGGAAAATGGATTTCAGACGTAAGAATACGAACAGACTGGAACGTTTGGAAATCTGGATTAAGGAAAGAATAGCAAGGGTCAGCTGCACGGAAAGAAAAAGAAATGAAGCAGTGCTTAGCCATACGGGAAAAGAAAAGCACCCACTAATCGTCACTTGAAACACCATCGGGTGAAATGACGATTTTTCCATTTAATTTTCGTAACCAAAAATGTCAAAACGAGCAAGTTTATCGCAACCTGGCAAAACAGATATGTCGATAGGCTGTCCCCCTGTTGCCTAAGCAACGTAAGGAAACGCTATCCTAACCATAAGAGTTCTTCAGTATGGCCACCAACTGCCGACAGTGACAGATAGTCGACTCTTAATTCTGGACTGCCTGCTAAACCAGTGTTTCTCAACCTTTTTCACTCAATTCCCCCCTTGCATAGGCAAAAATGCACCATTCCCCCCTCCCCCCCAAAAAACCGGAAAGCACACACAAACACATGCCTCTCCACCATTGAAGGGCCGGCAGGTAAGACACCATAATCAAGATAATTACTGCAGGTACTTTTTTCAAATCAAATCTTTTACAGAATTATTGTTATTAAATGTCAGTGGCCTCCATCAATAGTGCCTTAAGAACTCTTCGAAAATATGGAGCCTGTCATTTGCGATCAGGTATGCAAATTTGGGATCGGAAGAATGAAAACAGAAAAAAGAGCAAATTAATTGCATTTAAAGTGATCTCAATACATACTCCACTGATAGAAATATTTCTAATATTACAGTTATACATTGTCAGTGAGAAGGCTGAGGTTGGTGGCCTTTGGCAAGCTTTCTTACGTTCGGCAAAATCTTCGTGAGATGCAACCGCAGATCACCACGGCTCTCGAGTGATAACTTGTTCCTTTGCTTCGTGAGAAGCAACATCACCGCACTGAATCCACGTTCAGCCAAATAGGATGTTGGAAACGACAGTAGAATGTGCTTCACTTGCTCCCAGAAAGCAGGATAAGCCTCGCCTACTTTTCCCCACAATGCATTATATCCCCCAGTTTTAAACGCCACTTTTGCAACCTCATCAGACTGCAAATCAATCAATGACTCTTGGAGGTTGGCGTCGACTGATGCTGGGTCTGTTGATAGTGGGTCAATAAGCCATTCTGGTATTTCCATTTCCAAAATGTCTGCAAAACGCTTTGACATGTCTTCCTTCAAATTCTGTAAGTGGTCACAATAAATTTGTAAGTCTTTATCAGTGACATTAACTTCGCT
>JAAAKL020012340.1:0-13086 GCA_010016065.2 Carybdea cf. marsupialis auct. non (Linnaeus, 1758)
GTAGTAGTAGTAGTAGTAGTAGTAGTAGTAGTAGTAGTATTAGTAGTAATAGTAGTAGTAGTAGTAGTAGTAGTAGTACTAGCAGCAGCAGCAGCATCACCACAACCACCACCACTACCACCACCACCACCACCACCAGTACCGCCACCACAAGTTTACATATTTTAAGCAGTATATGCCATCGGAATTTAAAAATGTCAACACTTGTTATTTGTTGTTCTTCAGTGCATTGATTCGTAAAATATTATTAAAAATTGTGCAAGGAAGCATTTTAGTTTGATTTCTAACATCCCAAGCACAGTTAAATTCCTACAACACATTAGGGAAGGATGTGCTTCCGATAGAGCTGGCAAAATTTACAATTATCATTTCAGTCCAAATGACTAGCAAGGAAAGAAGTGGGCCATTTTGTGAGGAATCTATTCTTGGGCCGCTTATAGCGTTTTCCAGTGCAACCGGTGAAGAGTTATGGACCCTTTTGTTTTCTGTGTTATTCTAGTCTGCAATCCAAGATGTCTTTCATCCAAGTCAACACAGTAAGTATTAAATTTACTTGTAATAGCGGTTCAAAAATGTTTGGTGTATTTATTATCAATTCATCTTTATAGAGGATTCTACGTACACAGTACATGAATAAAGATGCCTGTTATTACGTGTCCAAAAATAATGTTTAGTCATGAAACTGAAATTGTTTGTTACGTAACTATATTTATGTTATAATAGACAAATTCATATGGTGTATATAATTTATAATGAAAGCTTAAAGTAACTCAGAGATATTGTTAATTTTCCATTATTGCAGTTGCTAGGGTAGTACTATAATGCCTGGTTAGCTTTCAAAACCGAATTCTTAAAGCAACTGTTTGCTGGGCTGTTCCTTGCGTCGTTTAGTAATGGGATCATACGTGAGATTTGTGCACTGATAGTTTTAGCATTACGTTAGCAAAAATGTAATTTATTGATGGTATTATACTTTATTGTAGAGCGAGAGTAGATTACGGTGCTACATCTGTACATATAGTGTCTCTTGGTGCACCCCGTAAATTTCTCTGTTGCCCATCTTATCACGCAAAGACGATATGTACCTCTCACCTTTTTACCACAATTTAGCCTAGTACCCTCTCTGTTTATATGTCACAACCTCTGAAGAGCTTCAGTCATCCCTGCTTTACAGCAGTTACTTACTATTGTAGTAATCTCCTCTTGAAGTAGTAGGAATTGTGAGCAAGGTTAAATTTTCGACGCGTTTACGTCATCAGCAATGCATGTACGTTTATTTAATGTATCATTGTGCTTTAAAAAATGCCCAATTAAGTTTCATGGACTGTGGAAACGTGTGATTCTTTTCTTGGTTTTTTGGAGAACAGTAAGCTGAATTTGCTGCCATGCCTCCAAAATGTCATCTTTGTTAGTACAGATTACGTTCATCAACGGTTCATACAACAAACTGTTAAGTTTACGTAAAGTCCATCTCTGATTATAGGCATTAAATAGTTAATAAAGATCGAACTACCTATCTATCTGCCCTTCTACCTGCGTTCCTACCTACCTACCCGCCTACCTACCTACCTGCCTTGATGCCTATCTACCTGCCTTGTGGTTTAGTGACTGAGTCGGCGAATGAGTACAGTTTTTTATCATCCTCTAAACAATCAATCCGTGTGACATAGGTGCAATACAATGTCATCTCGAGTAGCTTTGTAGTTTAGTTTAGAACATAGTTCATTTAAGTTTCATTGGACTTCGTTGCAAGGAGACGAGGCATAAGCTACCCAACACATATTTAACGATGAAGCAAACAGTGAATGAGACACATCTAGTGACGTAGTATGTTCCAAGTGACACATACCTATCGACTAGGCAATCCTTAAGCTACAGAGTTCTCGTGACTAGCCTGTATTATTATTTGATGCTGTTTATCACGAGCTTGGTTTTGATAGACATTAGCTGCAATTGTAACGCGAATATAAGACAGAAAGTTTGGTCTTTGCAAGTGCTGCAACAGTAGATAAGAGCAACCAAGGAGACTTCGTTATCAACTGAAGATTGATAAACGTTACTACGAGTATACTACGGATGCACAAGCCAATCTAATAAGCAGCTGCTCGTTCTTGCAAACAGACATACTGTACTTATAACAGTAATCCTTATTCATGTACCGTCGTATGCACGAAAGGCGAGAACCGTAATCAAAAGAGTGCATCAGGAACAAGATTATTCGGTAATTGAAAAGAGGGCTCCCGTTAGCCAATCGTTTATTGGTACTCAACCGTACCCAGCTGGCTTTCATAAAATATTAAGGTCACTGCTTAGATTTGAGCTGTTCTATATTCTGCTACTTGCATTGAACGTCTAAAGAGATTTTAGTCATGGAAACGGATTAGCTGAGATTACTTCTTCAATATTTCTGTCGTCCATTGCCATGAGAAGCCGACTAGCATTGGTGTGCGATAACTTTTTCTGAAGAAATACTGATGACTTAATTTAGGTCTCAGTGGGAGCGAAGAACCCTTTCGTAGAAAGGAAGTGAAAGCTTCAAATACGAAAGTAATTATTTCAGAAATGGAAATGAAGTTATAAGAGATGTAGAATTTTATTAGCTTTTAACTCCTAGCCAAAGTAATTACATGGACCCATCTAGATTGATATTAGTTGTAATGATATTTGGCATTGATGATTTCTCTCAGATGAGGGTTTTTATTTTAAGATGAGTTCCCCTGCTGTCCTCAACGCTCGCGTGTCTAAGGTATAGGGCTATCAGCCTTGAAGTTTAACGTTGCCGCACTACATCGTGTTTTCTTTTACATTTTGCAATATGAAGGAATTAAGTTGGTACAACTGTGGCAATCTTTATGCCCGCTTTGACTATGTCAGACATGGTGACCGTTTCCTTCCACTTTTTTACGGATAACGATAACAACGGTTTGTACAACGCCACGTAAAATTTTAGCCTGTGCTTTAGGCCTTTTTACGTATTTCATGCAGTTCCAGCCTCAACACCTAAAATGCTCGACTATGTTTTTACAGCATATTTTAGTGTCTACCCTCGTGTATTGTATGCTGCTTACGTAGTTCTTAACTTAAAATTGTCAATGGCCGCTGAAGACATTTCAAAGTAGTAACTTGCAAGAAACATTAACTATGGAAAATTCGAAATTTGGTGCTTAACATGATACTAAGAAATGCTATACTTGTAGTAGAAGCAATAAAAAATTTAAAACTTAATTGTATTCAAAACGTCACATTACGTATAAATTTGACCATTTTGGGGCTTTGCAATACTAGCAAAATTTGAGGCTTTGCAGAAATGGGTGAGTTAGGGGCTTCGTAGACCTCGCAGAGTTAGGGGCTTTGCTGAACTGTCAGAGGTAGGCCTTTTGTAGAACGTGCATGTGGTTCGTTTCTGAAGGAGAAATTCTGAGTACAATTGTTGAACTTAAACATCCTTTAAAAAGTCCAGCGGATAGATTTGGAACTTAAGTATTCTTAATTCGCTTGAAAGTTTGTAGGTACGGATTTCGTAATTTGATGTACTAGAAATAACCAAGTAACTGTTGTCATGAAAAAGAGGAGCTAAAGTGAGTAGGTACGGATCTGCTCTTAAAGTAACTTTATGTTTGTGGGCAAAAGGCATAAACTATTCGGAGGCGAGCAATAACTTTTTCAATTTTATTTGCTAAATCATACCAGCTGCGTATTTCAGGTCAACATGGTTAATGCAACACAGTTGACTTGCTTGGATTAGTTTTCAATTTAATTTTCTTTTATTGATGAAGGCAATGATTTTAAACAACAAATTGTTACTGAAGTGGAAGGTAGTGGCTTACACGCGGAACCCAATGCTGAACCATGAGCAAAAATAGTCTCTGCTATCAGTGCGATCTAATTTACAAATTTTACAAGACTCTCGTGTCATCTCAAAGTATTATGCCAAGTGACAAATTGGTTATGGCAAAGTAAGTCGCATACTCAGCTAGTATAGGGTGTATGGTATGGTAGAGAATCATGTCGTGGGACACAGCGGGGTCACATTAAGCGATCCGTTCCTTTCGTCGTGACTTTATCCTTCCCCAGCTAACAGCAGGTACCCATTTTCATGCTGAGTTAACAGTAGAAGTTTTAAGATTCACGAATGAGGTTGGACGGAAACAATAAATCCTCTGGTGGCGACACACGGTGCTTCCCGACTGAGCTAAAATGTTTGCGAGACCAGGTCTTTGCCAACTAAGGTAACGTACGTCCTAGACAGGGTTTTTACCATCTGAGCAAACGCGTTAGGCTTGATGTTTATATGCCCTATTATGTTAAAGGGCTTATGAAAGTGGCTTTAATATCTATTAATTTGATAGTTAATTAATTTGATAGCCTCTATGTAAATAGAAGTTGTTGAGTTGTTATGTTAATAACTTCATTTCCCACATAGCTACGAGTGTAAAAAATCAAGTATGCAACGTTGCGCGACTGATCCACTTGACTATATTGCAGACGTATAACCTATTCATGGCGAATGGGGAGGATACAGGTTTGGTAACAGGTACGAGTGCCATTATTGTGGTTTTCATTACACCCAGTTAGCGCTGCAATTTTTACCTCTCGAAAAGCGATAGGCTGTCACTGTTTTTGCCCCTATCCTTAACCAATGCGCAGTAATACTTAGCTGTTTTCTAGTGACACACTGTGGTGTCCATTGAGCCGTTTTTGCTATTATATTGCTGTGTGTGGCATACTGTTAGCTTCAAACCATATTTTCGTACCATTTTGTTCCAGTACATGTTACATTCTACTATTACATGAAATTTCATACTGTAGCCTATCATACTACGCCTCCTGCCCCCATACATTTTATTTTACTCTATTCCATTTTTATGTAAATTATAGTTCCTTCACTATTATTTCTTTGCCTCGATCTCTGTCTATGCTTTTCCATAAAATTCCAATTCATTCCAATCCGTTACGTCCCGCTCCAGCCCATTCCATTTCCATTCTACACCCCATCCTAGTCGATTTCTGTTGCAGTTCATTTCAGGCCTGGGTATTTTAACCTAATCCAGTTCAATCCTATTTCTTTAGTTTCTATTGTATTTATTTCATTTTTTATTCTATCCCATTCTATTCCGTACAATTTCGCACGATTCCATCCCATTCTTATTCATCCTATTCCATACTATTTCAAACTTTGTCATTCCATCGAAATCGTGTTTATTTCACCTCCTTCAATCTGGTTCTAAAAGATTCTATTCCACTCCATTCACGTTTTTCGTTCGGTTTCAATTACTTCAGACGAAAATGATTCTGTCAAGCTCCTTCCAGGCCATGTAAGTCAGTTGTCTGAATGTTTCTGATATTTTGCCTATCTAGCAATCACACGGGAAAACCCATCTTAAATTTTGTAGATCTTCACTAACGATGTTCTTTTTCAAATGGTGTTGATTTTTCTTGCCTTCACTATTCAGTAGTAGATTCTACAACCTTGATCAACAAGACGTTAATGAGTGTTACAGCAGGAGACAGTGCTACAGACGAAGGAGGAGGTAATTGTTTAACTTGAACATCGGTTCTTCCTTGTCATTGCTGATGACGAAGCTTGTAGTTATTTCATGTAATAGCAAGACACTGTCAGCTGCAGAGGTTGTTAATTGAAGGTTTTCATGAAAATGGAAACAGTACGGTATGGGGGTGTACGGTAAACTCTGAAACAGAGAGATCATTGCCAAACTGACACGTGAAGTAAAATTCAGTTGATGGGTGTGGCTATGACATGCCCCATAAATGATATCTAAAATTTCCACAATGACAGTGTAAAACCAAGCTTCACTAATCAGGATAAACATGTTGAGTGCAAATACCGTGTTTGCCTCCTTGCTTAGGTTCCCTATGTAACTTGCAGGTGCAAATGATGTTAATTGCTGTAGGACAGTAGTCAGTTGAAGGAGCCATGACGACATTTCCTTTGCTTACATGTAGGTGTTGAGGAAATGCACTAATCATTTGAAATTGAATTTTTCTACAATGGACATTGCGAACTTGATTTTGTCACCCCAAGTGACTAGGTTCAATGGTCAATACTCTTATTAACAGCAAATGAAGTCTTATGAAATCTAGACATGCTTGTGTCATTTCCCGAATTCGCTATGGAGTTAGCTAAATTCAAAACTGTCATTCAGTCTTCTGCACAGTCTCATTTCCCATCCATTTGATTCATATTTCTCATTATCTTATATTCTTACCATTCGTTTGAGATTTTTCAACCAGCTATCAAAAACATTTAAATGGGTCGATTTTATTAAAGTTTCAAATCTATCATAACGTCTTGCTCGGTTTTCTACAGGTTTTTACGGTTTCCCATGGTTTGGCTCCGATTTTGGTGTACTTAGATAAAATGGTTGTTCCTATGTAAGGTCGTCCATTAACTGATACATTTTTAAAGAAGACGATAAAGTGCAGCTTAAAAAGAAGGATAGCACTTTATGAAGAAAGCTGTTCTTCTCACGCCACGATTGCGTGGGTTCCGGATGCAAATCCTGGTGGTGACATATTAACAACATAGCATAATTAAGTGCTATCGAGCTCAACACCAAAATTCAGGACGTTAGACGGGAATAAGTTGACATCGACAGATGTAAATATCAAGTGTAGTAATACAGTTGATCTCCCAAATTGTTTGAGAGCCAAAACGTACGCTCACTGTAGGGTAACCAGCTTAGGGGCAACCCTTTCTCCTAAATATATAGACAGCTCCGCATACGGCGAAGATGTTTTGGAAAGGCACATGTTATGTACGCACCGCAAGATCATAAAGTTTGGCTCGACTTTTCGATGCTTTTCTTCAGTGGGAGCAAGGATATACGAATGGGTACAGTATCATAATAAACCTAAGGGCAAACGAGGAGAGGGAATGGACGTTGGAGTTACCCGCTGTTGGAGTTGCTTGGAATTTGGCTTAATTTCTTGGAGATCTTTTTGAAAGGCGTTGGCAGTTTTTTTACGTTTTGGCTCGCTGCATGAATTTCATTGTCAATCTCAATCTACATGATAACAAAGGTCGCACATGTCTGATTCTGGGTTAGCAACGTCATACCCACTGATCTATAAAACACTTGATCGAGCATCGTCGGTCTCAAAGCGATCTTAGTTTTTGAGCGCCATTTTAATCCCCATCAAACTAGTTTATAAACAATGTTGCGGAACACAGCGGAACTTCTCGCGCGATTGTAACCTCTGGGGGCTAGTATTCTTGACCATAACTTCAAAATGGTAAATGCAAGTGTTGCGTAATGTGTTTATTAGGTGTTTAGTATAAGCTACCGAAGTTTCCCATTCATAAAACTCGTAAGAAGTATCTTATTACACACTTATGTTGCTTCAGTCTCCAATTAAAATACTCTGCATAAAGATAGGTAGTTGCGTAGAAACTCAACTGAGGTAATGTATTACCAGGAGTGTCCGCTGTCTACACGTAGGCCAAATTGTAAGGAAACTTTTGGGGCTTTAATAAATCGTAAACCAGTTTCAATGTGACACTCGTAATTCTAAACATGGTTACCAAGCCCTGCACGAGCAAGAAGAGGGCGTCCAACAATAATTATATAGATACGGTCTAGAAATATTTCGGGCTCCACAGCGTTGGAGTGTTGGAAATCCAATTGTCTCGTTTAACGTAAGAATACTCGACCGAAAGCAAGTACGCACGTTCGCACGTTCGCACTGTGCTCTTTCTTATTTTTTAATGAAATCCTTTGTTCTGTTTTCAGCTCTTCAAGAGCTTTTTGGTGAAGATTTTGATGTGTTGACTGTGGCTCGGCATTTACCGCAGACAGTTCTTGGTAAGTATAGCAATGAATCTTGTTAGAATCGTACCTCTTCAATTATAAGGACACAGCAAATGATATGGCTGAATAATGACCACATTTCTACCGATCAAAAGAGAGTGGATCATTTAGGTATTTTATCATACCCATGGCAGATTGGTTCTCTAATACTGATATTGCTTATCTGAATAATTTTAGTAGAGCTCATAACGGAGGCAAAAAGGATATCCACGTTTTTGCACTTTACTGAAGGTATTTGAAATCCATGGCGCCCTCAATTTCTCTGTATATGCACAGATATTGAGCGTTCAAATTTTACGGCTGTACGCAAGTTCAACTTAAGAGATTTAACTTAGTTTACTTGGTGTATTTGAGCTTAATTTTGCAAGATTGAACAAATGATATAGCTTAAGGATCGAATTTTTCCGCTTTCCTTCAATATTTTACTTTTTACAGATTAGTATGATAAAAAAAGTATAAAGAATACAAAAAGGTAGCAAGAACCTTAGAGTCGGCATTTTTTGACGTTTTTATTAAGAAGGTTTTAAAACGTAAACTGCATTAACTTCCTTTTCATTACGTGAATAATCATATGTTTTCAAAACTACTTTCTTAGCTTTTGTTTGGGCTCTTGCAGGATCATGCCTACCAATCTGAAGATGATGAAACGAAGTTTAGAATTGATCATTATTACTACTAGCAGCACGGCTATATAATTTTTGAATTTTTGTATCCTTTTAACCGTCATGTTTGAAAAATTGCTAGAGATGTCTGGCACTTTAAGTTTGATTCCAATTGCTTCGGTAATGAATCATTAAGAAAATTTTTAAAATTTCATATAAACCCGCAAATTCGATCGCGTAAGGGACTACATACATACTTTCTATTTGACACCATTCAGTAGCATTGAAATGAACAGTACTGTACTTTTTATTTATGACGTCAATGGCGAACACGACCAGTCTCTGCCAATTTGCTTCTTCGCGCATGTGCAAAGAGACATTATTCACAACTGAGCGACAAGCACTACTTTTATTTCTATATTCTGTGTTATTATAATCATACCGTTTATGACGTCGCGTTGATTTTTTAGCTATGGTGAACAGAACAGTCTCCACATATTTTGATTCAAAATTGGAACTCGTTTACATTTCTTATTCGGTTTGCTTCGTCTTTCAAGCTAGCACTAATATCATTGAATGAATAAACTAAAAACAGTAAATTGTGTTAGCTTCATTACCAAAACCTTAGAGGCCATACCGTCCTAAGGTGAAAATCGGTATTTGACAGTTAATCTCAATAGTTGAGCGTAGTAAGATTCATCAAGGTGTTTGTATCTTTAAGAGATCCTTTCGCATTCCCAAACAGAATAGCAGCTGCAAAGAGTTTCAGATATACCTGACGGTTTCAATATTAATTTAGTAGAGCTAATTGTTGTTTCAATGACTCTTCCGAAGACAAACATCGGCTTTCCTTCAGACTAAGGTATATTAAGAACATAGTTAAGGACCGAGTTTCAAGCCAGTTGTTTGTACCGCCATTGTATGTCGTGAATGCATGCCCGACCATTATTGCCTAGAAAATTACTCGGCGTCATTTTAAACTTACGTTATTTATTCGTAAAGGCGCCGTTAAGATGCGCATCTATCTCCTGATGGTGCATAGGTTATATTGCTTTTTTATTGCTGTTTTGTTTCCTAAATATCTGTCTCAAACCGGTATGCCTGCCTTTTCACTCCTTTTCGGATTTTATTTGTTATACTTTCCCAGTCTGGCAGTCAGCCATTATTACTAAACTCTAATCGATGTTCTCGTAAGTCTGTGGTTAATTTTACGGGATAGGGATTTTTGTCTACGCAGGTCTTTCCTTACTCTTTTCTTATCTACCTCAGTTTTTGTATCTGATAGACTCTTTACTTAAGAATTCCCTGCCAACCTGTCCAGGATCCAGCTTAGATAACTGGTTTACGGCTGATCGTTGCGGCGCCCGTTCTTCCCATTTTTGTTTATGGCCACTTTGATTTAAAGGGCAAGGTAAAGGTAGTTGCGTAATCATGCTACAGAGTGTAGGTAATGTGATGAAGCAGAGGTTCACATGCCTTGAGAGACTTCACTGATGTTTTAGTTAGTTCCTGTCCTTTAGCGCAAATGCCAGGCACCCGTTTTCCTTTTAGGGTTGTGGGAGTAATTTTCAGACAGATGATCAGAAACACCAACCTTTGGTTTGCTAGACCAGCTCTTTAATACGTGTGCGAACTTGCCTTCATTAGTATTTGAAGTCCTCCATAATTTTATTAGGTCGATGTAGTCAACAAGTGTTCTGATGGACTAGCGTGGCGTACTTCAACTTTAACTGCTTTATTTTAAATTTTTATGAGGACGCTAAAGTAGTGAAATGTGGCAATTACATCTAAACGGCTTTGAGATGATGTACCGTCAGACGTCATGAAAACTATTGTTGTAGATGGCGATATAAAGCAGAGAAACACTAGCAATTCTAAGTACGATTTTGTGTCTCAAGTTAGAAACGGAAGACCAAAGAGGGGATACTTTTTCGTGTTGAATATTTAACATAATGAAAGTCCTCCCATTTGACTCGCGGCAGAAAGCCTCATTAGACTCTTCTACGAATTTGTTGCGGCGACAAATTTTTAACCAGCAACAATAAATTGGCAATTTATTACATATTTTTGTACTCGTTGTTTTTATTGTATTTCGTGTGTAATTATGTAGTGATTTTATTGTATTGTCGTGCTTTGTAATATTGTTTGCGAGGGCCGTAAATTTATCAGCTCAGATGCTATCTAGTGTTACCCTTTTGAAATATAAAATTTAATGAATACCGAAAATTATTTATTTGCTTGACTAATAATATACGGATTTGGGGAGATAGCTTTCGGTTTGCTTTGGTAAACATTAGTTGTAGTGTGGTTGTCATGTTATGAAATTTTTTGATGTGGCTAAATCACCACGGAAACCAGGAAATCCATGAGTACGAACTTCAAGAGTATTTCCAACTGAGCTTCATTCTCAAATCCAATCGAGCGTAGCAGCTAAAATTCAGATATTGGTTAACATTAAAGCTCTTCAGGTGAAAATGATAACATCAGCTGGCCCCAGAGAGGGTATCTCGCGTGGTTATGAATTAAACTTGTTCGGAAATTTGTGTGGAACCAAGCCTTGTCTTCTCATGCACTTTTATATTATACTTTTCAAACATTACTACTAGTGCCTAAGCGTTCCTTGGCCATTTTATGTATTCCATACGGAATCCAGTTTCGTTCTTCACTTTACATTGGCTAGCCTCATACCCACTTTTAAAAGCCATATAGAGTTTCTTCAAGATTCCTGTGTTGACTGCAATTTCTTTTCGCCTCTCTTAGGTTTTAGACCGAAATTGCTTACGATTAACTTATCCATTCCCATACCAAACATACAAAATAACACAAAGGAATGGCTTACTAGGTAAGATCTTGAGACTTACTGAAATTTCAGGTTGTAGTTAACAATAAAATCTCCGTTTTTTATAACGTAGATCACTTGATTGCTATAACAATTTGTTTGCATTTGAGTGAAAGAAAGAAAATATGTGGTTTTTCGCGAAAATGTGGTAAGTGTTCACGCCCATGAGCAAGCATGAGCACATAAATATGTAGTAGCTGCCTTATCTTACTGCTGATGAGAAAAACTCAATTGTACTACTGTGTATGTGATTTGATTTTGCTTATCAATTTCAAACCATATATGTGTCGTAGTGTCGGTGTATATGCGTTGCAATAGGAAACTGATAAGGCATGTTATTTTCCATCATCAGCAAATACAGTACTCTGCCACAAACGTAAGGTTAGCTAATATTGGCATTTCTACCGTTATGGAGGCATTGAGAATTTATTTGGTTACCTAAAACTCCTAGTAGTGTCCCCACTAAACTAGGAGCCTCCTGACATTCGCCCTTATGCCTTTAGGACACGTACGCAACCCTATATCTCTCCATCTATGTCGATAACAAAGCTTTCTACATTTGTTATTATTGTGCAATTTAAGACAAGCCAGATTTCACATATGCTCATAGGGCTACTGCTTCCTTTTCGGTGATAACAGTACACGGGGGTTAAGTTCAAATTGGCGTCGTAATTGATGGTGAATTAATGCAGCTTACTAAATGCCCCCTACATTGAAACCCTCCTATTGTTACAGTCACGTGCGTGTGTGTGTGTACCTCCCATATTCTGTCATAACATTGGCGGCTATGAACCCCACAACTATTTGTTTACCATTACAGACAGTAACCGTAAGTTTATATACTGAATGCATTGCGTCGATTTTCCAACATGAAGTTGGTGATTAAGTATATTTTTGGATGCTACTTTGCTTGAAATGGCTCCATTTGCAATATAATGGTATACTATTTTCAAACTCAAAAAGCTGATGTACGGAAATCCGCTCTAGTGTTACATTATCGTTTCTCATCTTCTTCCTTCGTAAGCAAGAAGCTTTCGGTACTTTAGTCATGAGAAAGTGAAGAAACTTTGACTTCCGTGACATTTGTTTACTTTCGTATTGAAACAAATACCTATTACAGTTAACTGGAGGATCTGATGTGATAAAAGGTCTCTTGCTGGTGGCTTACTTTGCCCAACTGATTGTACCAATAAGTCATGCCTTGGCCTTGTGTTGGAGGAATCTTCACTTTTAATAGGACTTGTGTGCCAACAGTTGATCATCTGACGTTGTTGCCTTTCTATGATTTCACAGACCCTTAATAATAATCACCCAATGGTATCTTTTTTTTACCACTTTTCGTTTATAATCATTTCAAGTAGGATAAAAAGCCTCGTGAGCGGCATCCTATAAATATTGAAACAGTGTAGAGCCATACAGGTAGTGAGTAAAATTTACTACGGTTTTTATGTTTGACATGCGGGTTCCCGTTTTAGATGCATAGACGAAGTGAAGATTGAAGTGAAGAAGCTATTGACCTTTGTCAAGACTGTGAAGGGACTGGTTTCCATAAGAGATGCTGTGTATGATTTGCTTAAGAATTTTGAAGATCATCGACCGGTATGTTCGAAATTCTGTTTTTAAATGGCAACTAAAGATATCTACCGAGATGAATACGGTAATTGTAATGGTGATGATAATGACCATGATGACCGTAATGATGATATTCACGCAGATTATAATGCTGATGATCATGATAATCAAGATGCTGCTGCTACTGATAATGATGCTGATGGTAATGATGATTGTGCTACTGATTAAATCAGGATGCTCATCA
>JAAAKL020012341.1:0-13086 GCA_010016065.2 Carybdea cf. marsupialis auct. non (Linnaeus, 1758)
TTAACTAATGGGGGCCAGTACTCGTGACTACACTTTTTCGTAGTTGGAAACAATAGGAAGCTCGATCCAGTCTTTTTAAGAGATCAATGGGTTTATGATGGAATACTTCTTTGTCATCAATTCTCATCGTGGTTTCTACGTTTAACCCTTTCATCCTGTTAATATTATACTGTCTTATCAATACGCAACAAACTATATAAAGTAATGTCGTTTAATTTGTGAGCCTCTGTGATATGCCCATTCAAGTTACTATCTCCCAGATCCACTGATTGCATTTCTGCTCCTAAATTTTCAGGTCCTTGAGCAAGGATATTCTCGCTTGGTATATAAGGAACACTGGAGTGGACAAAGCCGTTAGATTTTTAAGATCATGTGTGCTTAAGGCTCCCCATCATATAGAAGACACTTTGAGTCATTCAGACGTTGCTGATTTTGATATAAATTTCGAATATGGAGATTGTGGAGGAGTCAGAATTCGTGCAAGTAGGAAAGGTGACATTAAAAGGGACGAAACAAATTCCCTCTGGCTCTCAACAGAGTTGGCAATAGTTTGTGTTCTTAGTTTGCTGAAAGAAGGAGCGAAGGATGACGTTGCAAGTCAGTTGTTTTTGACGTTACTTGAGCACCTGTCATCATCGTTTAATCAAACAGGAGGTAAATAACTCAGTGTCTTTATATCTTTTTTGTTTATTTTATTGTTTTTGTGGTTATGTTTTGTTGTCTTTTTCAAAAGTTTGATTTTCCATCTTGAATCCTTTCATTAAGGGTACCTTCGTTAAACCATTGTGCTTTATAAAACCTGTAGATAAGTGAAGGGAAGAGTCTAATGAAAGATATAAGTTGGGCTACGACATGGACACGTAAATAATAGTGTCGCAATGTGACTTCAAGTATCGAGTGTAGAATTAAACATCAGCCAGACATTTTTGTGGTTGGTACTAAAATGTGCTGTGTTTGTATAGATGAGTACATGTTGATGGTTTTTTCTACAGACCAAAGAGCATTGACGGCCGCCAATAAGGCTAGTGCTTCCGGATTCGATATATCGCCTACCTGGTATCCAGGATATATAATCAACAAATCATATAGTATTTGGAGCGTTGTCATAACGTGGTCTACAGACGTGCCACACTTGCTGTGTTTTACTAATTTTGTGTATTTCTGAGTTTCACTCGCATTTCTTTCCTTCGCATTCAAAGGCCAGCCCAAAGAAGCCGACCTCCGTGGCATCGATAAGGACCTTGTTGGTCTGCAGAAAGATATAGTATTGATTAGCTTATTGTCAGCCCTTGGCGAGGAATTTGGTCCAACGGTTCTAAAGAATCATGATCAGATTAGCACATTTGTAAAACTGGCATTACAAACATACTGCCATAGCCTCGACAGCACGACAGATGCTACACAAAATGGAGGTGACTTGAGTACATGTTCAATGGCTCTCGGATTACTTACTGTTTTACTGGGACAAGTAAGTACCACTTTACAACACTCGATCGTAGTGCATCGTTTTGAAAAATTAGCAAGTTGGTTTAGGGATCACCTTTTTCAGTTTTCCACTTTCCACTTTTATTTCAAACATTAATGTGAAATATTCTTGCCCATGTGCCACCATTCGGTGAGCCGCTGGACGTGATTCATTGTAGACCGTTTCTGTAACGTGTTGCTCATACGAGCAGCCAGACAGGGAAGCTTTCAAGAGTTGCTTACGTTTTCGGATAGTTACAGTCAACGTGACAAAACTTTAGTTGGGCTTGTCGATTACATACAAAAGCAACGGTTTTAGGAGGTGAGGTTACTCACTTCAAACTAGATATTGATGATGCTATGTCGTCAGTATGAACACATACAGAGCTCTTGGTTGCGCTTGTCTGTCATATTGATTCCAATGTGTCTTGTGTATAGATGACCTAGCTTTAAAAATCACTGCCCCTGGTTCGACTCCAGTGGTTTGAAGCTTTGACTACTTCTTTTTCACCACCATCACATTGCCTACCCAGCCCATGTGAGGGGCATTGGGAGCCATAAACTCTAAAAGCCAATCGGAGGGATTTTACCTTGCCAGGCTTGTGCGACGTTGAATATACTTCCTGAAAACGTGAAAGATACAAGTGACGATGTTCTACTCACCCATTTTTACTATAATGACTTACTAGGAAGGTGGAGCGGGCGGGAGCTTATACATCGATATCTATCACAGAATCTATCATGTTTACTATATATATATACAATGCCTCGATATTATTCTTATTAGTGTCTTGGGGTTGCTGCTCTTTTAGATAGTCTTCAAGTACTCTATAAATAAGTTCCTTGCCCTCAGTTTAAGAGGATCGGGGTTCAAATCCCGGAAGGGGCATTGGTGACGTCAGGATAGGGCATACGGTCTTCAAGCACTTTATGGATACGTTCCTTGCCTTCAGTTCAAGAAGGTCAGGGTTTAAATCCTGGAAGGGCCATTGGTCACGTCAGGAAGGGTATCCGGCCTCCAAGTTCTCTATTCTCCAGTCAAGTCCCATGTACATGGGCACCGCCCTAGCCCCTGAACAGAGGAGTGCACGGCGTTAAAACTGCATTATCATCAGTAAAGAGATGATAGTACCCAGCGCAGATAGTAGATATGAACAAACCTTTTGAGCTACAAAGACGGTTTCCCTATTTCATGCGATCTTAATGTGTTTTACAATAAACGAACATTTGGTTACAATAGGGAAACTATCGCACGCAGCGCAGGTAGTAGATATGAACAACCTCCCGCGCTACAAAGACGGTTTCGCTATTTAAAGCAATTTCATGTCCTGTGCAATGAAGCCTATTCTTTCTGTTTGGATGTTTGTAGGAAGATGGTCCAGATTACTCTTCTTTTAAAGATATTCTGCCGTACTTAAAGAAATTGTCAGATTTAAGCCCAAATACGGAAGTTGGAACAACAGCAGGGCAGCTATATATCGGTATAGCAACCAAAGGTGCTGCTTGGGGGACAGATACCAAAGAAATGGACAGATCAGTATCAAACGCCGGGGGACAAGGTAGTATTATGTTATCATTTTGCCGGTTGGATCAAGATCTATGTTATATAGGAGCAGCAGTTTTCTACTTTTTATATAGATAGCTGCTGATCGTGACCATCTTTTGCTGATGGTTTGGACATAATTGATACATTTCCCGTATCAAGGCAGTTCATTTCCATTTGAGAAGTGCGTGGTTAAGATTAGAAAGTTTTTCCATTTATTTTAATTTTATAAACTGATATCGTCAATTTTGTCAATGGTTTGCATATCATTTATTGTGCCGTATAATCGCGTGATTAATTGAGGAAGGTGTCGTGGTCTTTTCTTTGTGCTTTGTCTGCAATTCTTTGCCCCCCCTCCCCCCCCCCCTAGTTTCAGTTCATATCATATTCAGTTCATATTTTTCGGTAAAGACATTTTGCCTAAACATTGGAGCTCCTAGATTCTTTTAGTCATCTCTAGAGGAAAATCTTAAACCTTTAATTCCATTTATGGCTTACAACGACCCAATACAGCCCCGTTATGCAATTGCACTTACCATCAGTACCCAGGTGTGATGGCAAAGAACATTGCCCTGCAAACTTGAGGGACTGCAAATGCTTTTTGGTAGTCCTTAAAAGGGAAGGAGTCTGACTTAGGAACAATAATTACTTGACTGCTCCGTCATTCTTTTTTGAGGTACATCTTAAGTAGTCAATGACGTTGATTTACCACATGTGATGGTTCCTCTTTCAGATCCTAGACTAGATTTAATGAGCGAGGATGCTTATCAAAATGTATTGGAAGAACTTAAGGATCCATTGATACCAACAAGAGGACAGGCATTAATGCGCCTATCAAAGATGTTGGATGCCAAAAATCCCGCTGCCATTAAAGATATTGATACCTTAGTAGAAACCTTTAGACACAACTTGGTAGAGGATGATACATACATATATCTGGCTGCTATTGAAGGATTAGTGGCCTCAGCAAGTCGTAAGCACGAGGTTGTTATACCGTTCTTGGCAAGGGAATTTGCCATGTTCTCGGATAAAGCGAAAGGTAACCTTTTTTCTTCTTCTTCACTTATGTAGCTAATAAAGGTTTTCGAGGTACGATTCGCGTTCTTTAACATTTATAATAAATTGAGTTTCTGTGTCTTTGCACATTTGATTTTCGTTTCAGTTTCCCTTGAGCCTTTGTCCGAGGTAACGGGGGGAGGGGTACTAAAGCATTGACAAGCTGGAAATTGTTTTATTTGAACCTAACTCCTCCGTTCTACCACTTACAGCCCTTCTAGTTCGGATATCAGCGGTAAAATTAAGCAGTGTCAAGCAACATAGTACGCAATATAGAAGTGTAAGCAGAAGAAACTATCCCATGGCCACCCTGTATGAGTACTCTAGGAAGACATAGCAGGTTCAGGACGCACGTAATAAAATGTAACAGGGCACTATATCCTTCTTGCAGATTTTGTAATGAAAACCACCAGAAAAATTCGCACAAACTTATGTGTCATAATTCCTGAGACGGCCGCATGAGGAATGATATAACTAAATCCAGGTGGAGCTTCAACTGTCGTTCGTCAGTTGAACTACTCCCTAAAAAGTTTCTAGAATCGGTGAGTCTGTCCTTGTTTAAAATAGGGGAGCATCAAGGTTTTGGAAGAAATTTGCTATAAAGAACAGGATTCGGAGACAAATTGTACATATTATTATTGTAACAAGGAAGTCTGTACCTATGAAAGCAAAATTGTGAGCGTTTAAATGATACATTTTCTAAATAGAAGTTTCTTTTGTGGTACAAAACAATAAAACTGCACGAAACAGCGAAAACACTTTAGTACTGAAAAGTATTTTTCGTCTAACACTCCTCAGAGTACAAAATCGTCAGAATTGGAATTCAGAATAAGTCAATAAAACGTATTTCAAACTGTATTTTGAAAGTAACCAAACAGAAGTTTTTTCGGTTAACCATTCATCTCCCACAAACACTGATTGGTCAAAATAACACCAATCTAGACTTCTGACTGGCTACTTTTAAAACACAGTTTGGTATAAGTTTTATTGATTTCTTCTCATTTCTAATTCTGACGATTTTGTATTCTTAGGAGTGTCAGGCGAAAAAAGCTTTTAGTCCTGAAATGTTTTCGCTGTTTCGTGCTCTTATAATGTTTAAACAGTGTAATATCTGTTTCTGCTATTTATGGTCAGAAAAGTTAGGACTACTATGTATCCCCTTAGCGTCCAACAGTCTCCAACACAAACTGGTAATGGCGAACAAGACTACAAAATAGACATATGGTTTCCAAGTGCACAGTGTACTCGAAGCAAGGGATGTATCGTCTCTTGTCGCGCTGATATTATTCGTATTCGTCGACATCAACAATTGAAACAAACAGCTTAATATCAGCTTAAATTGTAAAAATAACAATGAATAATAATTAATAAGTTTTGTTACTTTATATGTAAATCTTGTGAGTCAAACAATTATCAATTATATAATTTAGTCCTTTCTCGAGGGCTTATTATTGTACTTCGGGGTTCAGTTTGCTATGCTTATTTGCAGTATTCGATATTTTGTTCTTTCTTTTACGACTATGACAAGTGGCAATCGTGGAGGAAATGTAGGCTAAAACACTTCAAATTTATGTATTTGCAGGCTGTAACGAGATTTTGTACCTGCTCCCTTATCGAAGTCTGAGAAAGTTTGATCTTGAAATTTGTGGGGTTCGGTCAAGGTAAACGTTACATGATTTTCTTTTCCATGCAATTGTAGAAGATTCATTCACTATACGATTCGTAATCCATCCATGATAACTACTTTCACTCAAAGACAATCTCTACGCCGTTTAACAATGATAAGAATTGCAGACGTTGGGTCAGATCGCCTGTACCCTCTATGTTATGGTACGCTGTTACATTTTCCGAAACCTAATTGCTTTTAACCGCGTCATAAGTTGCTGCCAATCTTTAGTGCAAAATATCTTAACTGATGTTACTTTCGAATGGGTTTTACAAGAGTATTGTCATAACACAGAATAGATGTACGCATATGTGTATTGATGTATTCTCTTCCAAAAGATGACGTATGTGAAAAGGCTCGGCGAAATCGTACAGCATTCATTGCGCATTCCCCATTTATTCTTAATAACCAGCATGGTGAGTGTCTCAACTTTCACGGCGATAATCATATTTGTAGCAGTGCATTGCGTTGTGATGATCTTGGAGGAGAGTGGGAGTGTCTTCATTAGCAAGTCATCGCGATTCACGATTCTACGAATGGAAAGATGTATAGATTTTGCTTCAGTAGACACCTCGACTTCGCTTTGATTTCCCTCTTTTTCATAGTGATTTTAATGATGTTTCATTTATAGAGATAAGGGCTCCGTTGGCCGTATTGCTATAAATGGAACAACCGGATTATAAATCTGTTTTTAAAAATACGTTAGTACCATGGCGTAGCCAGCAAATTCTACTTTGAGGGAAGGGGTACTGTTCCTAATCATAAAGTATATTTAGTTATTTAGTATCCCATGTACTTAGTTACTGACATTTTTGTGGGGCGTTTTATGGTGGGGAATGCGTGCCCCAAGTACCCCAAGCATGCAACGGAATTGATTCGCATGCACAAAGGATACAATGTTTCGTGTGCCCAGTGAATGCTCAGTTGGATGGTGTTAGATGTTGCTTTGCATTACTTTATTGACGAAAATGTTTTCCCTTTTCATTGCCTATTTCGATGAGGATGTCAAATTTTGGAACATCAAAAACACCGAAACCTAGAAATAGCTTTTGTCCAAAGAAACATGAAAAGACAAGTAGAGATTTGGTAGACATCAAAGGTTTTATATCAAAAGATACATTGTGGTAGGCTGGACAGGAGGGCAATGATAAGCATCAGTAACTGGGCTACGACTACGACGGAAAAATTGCCAAGAGGTTTTAAAAGACGTGGGAGGGAGGCGAACAGAGCATCGTATCATGGATATAGGCACTATCGCATGGACAGGACAGGGCGTACATTAGGGGACGTTGAGCGAAATTGTGAAGGTAGTCTGCTGTCAATGGCATTGATAGGGACTAGTAATGTACGATATTCTATAAAACTTGATTGTGTGCGTAGCTGCGCACACTGTGCAAGAAACACGTCATGTAATTTATTGCCAATGATGGTGATAGCTGCCAACAATATACCCGAAGACACAGGCTACTTACATTTCTTACTGCCCACGATAATTAAGTGATGGAACACGTTCTCAGGCCAAGCGTAGTTCATGATTACCAAGGTATGCAGAGGTCATATTGATAGTGCAAAACTATCTTTTCCTTGGTAGCGTATCACAAACATCAAATAGAGGCAGGCTGTGTTTGGTTTTAGTTTTGGTTTACTCTTTTCACCTCCTCCAAATACATAAAAAAGTATTTCCTACTTTACTAGGGTTGTCGTCACCACCAAAAATTTCTACGGAGCTACGAATGAAGATCGGAGAGTCACTCGTGAAAGCCACAAGGAGGTGCGGCGAACTAGTTCCGCGGTACTCTGAAGTTTTACTTCCAGCACTGCTCACTGGAACAAAGGACCCAGACGGTCTTGTGCGTGCAAGTAGTCTGTCGAACATCGGCGAAACATGCAAACTCCTCAAATTCTCGGTCACGTCTTCGATACACGAGGTAACTATTTGTTCTTAGCATTTTTGTCACAAACCTTAAGATGTCGTTAGAACGCAGTTGGAGATTGCTTTATGAAACCGCTCGGTAAGTACCCCCAGTAGGTAAGAGCGGACGCTTTGCAGGGCGAACGTAAATTTTGAAGAAAATGATTGGGAGATCAACCTTTTCCCGCCCCCAAAGTGTCCACCCCTACCGGTACTTGTCTTCATAGGACTTGTGTTATTGCATCTGTGTGAAGAGTGAATAAGCGACACCTTGTCGTTGACAGAATGTCACATGACACGAAGGGGCTGCCATCAAGGTCACCAGTTTGTTCAGTGCTCATTGAAAGTTGCCATATTGTATTAAGAAGATAGGATTTATACATTTAAAAAAAAATGAAAAAAATATGTTGTCGTGACAGTTGATAGATTATTTAGGTAATTTATAGATCTGTCTCTCAGGGCGGTAAGACATGACCTGCAACGACAGTCATCAAGTATATTTTTTAAGTTTAGAAGACGGAGCCACTGTGGCTCTTTGCATGAAACATATTAGTAGAAGAGGGAAGGAATCAATGAGGTGATTAATGCATCGAGAAACAAGGAAACTATGTTTTAGACAACTTTTCGTCTAGAACTGACTTCTTCAGGTCAATTTGAAATGTTACTGATAGTATATAGTATGTAATGATAATATATTAGTGCACTATATACTGATAGTATATCAGTGTAGTATTTACTGATAGTATATCAGTGTAGTATATGCTGATAGTATATCAGTGTAGTATATACTGATAGTAATATTTCCAATAGACCGGAAGAAGTCAGTTATCGACGAAATGTTGTCTAAAACATAGTTTCCCGTTGTGGCGTAATATTTTTTAAAGCTTATCAAGGCTGCTCATCAACGAAACTTTCTCTAACCCAAACCATCACATTTAAATGATAAAGAGATATACACTTATAAGCTCACGCTGTTCCCTGTGTGTCAAAGTCCTATGTGAGAAAAAAAAGGAGGGGATATACAGCGTACCGTACGCCCCGATTTTACTGGTTTCCATATGAATGAGCACCTTTTTGTACCCTGGTCGAATTAACGTTACTAGAAGGTAAGTATTATTCCTGTTATCTAAATCCAAACCTCGGAATTTTAAGTGCCGAACATAAAGTAGAAAATGTAAGATGATGCCGTGATGTAAAGCTAAGGTTTCGTGACAAGAAAAATGTCATAGTGCGTAAGGATTACTTATGCTAATCCTTGATCATTCAACTTGGTCATGCTGTTCACTGTTACGCACTCTTACGGCTGAAATAACCTATTTCTAAATTAAATACTTATCTTTAATGTCATTCTAGGGGTAACTAAGATTGTCTTAGTCTACAATAAAGGACTTGTCAAAGCGGTTACAGAATCTTTAGTTTATGATTGCCTGTTCAGCGACGCTTGCGTGCTAGTAGTAAACCGCTTCATCGGCTGAATGAACTATTCATCTCTTTATAAAGCAAGCTACTTAGTTGACATGGCGCGTGCATGCCCCTATGCGTATTCAGCAAAGTGCAGACTTACGAGGCGGACCCCTTGGAATTGTTTCTTACATGAGCTCCCTTTGATGTCGAGGAAGGTCTCCAAAAGTCTTTGACCAGTCAAGGATGAAAGGAGGTATGGGGTAACGACTGAAAGTGTTGACATTTTGTATCAAGTCCTCAAATTTTTTTCTTCTTCACGGGTCGAAATTATGGGATCGGAGTTTCAAAAGCAATGCAGTGAGATGACGTTAGGCGTGTAACGGGTTTGTAAAAATGGTAGCATTTCTTCTTTCTCAAGGTTAAACTAACTTCAGATCCCAACAATGTAGCCTGCCTTTCATGCTACGTGTTGTTGCATAGAATCACTTCTTGCCGATAAGGAGAGGAAGATTTCTAAAATATGCTATTGGAGGGGGCGGCATAAGTATGTGGTCTCTATCTCGGTGATAAAATAGCCTTCAAAAAATGTTTTGGGGATTATCACTATATTTTTTCTATAGAACATCACTACGCGTGCGAATATATACAATATTTAAACCAATTTCGCAGGGCTTTCGGCGGGGTGTGGGGTGAAGGTGGGGGTGTTACAGACGTATTTGAGAAGGGAGGTATTGGGATACACGAGGGTCGAAATAATAACTTTAGAGCAATTAAGAAACACCATTCCAGAATTTTCGAGTGGCGTTTCTATTGTTCAGAGTTATTTTACTTCGGTCAACGCCTTTTATGTAGATCCATCATGGTACTCGAGCGACATCAATCGACCAATCACATTGCCAAACGAAGTAATTCTTGTACAAAATCATATGCTGACCTCCCAAATATCCGTTAAGAAGAGCTACATTGAAGCAGTCCACGGTTCGATCCTTGTATTTCTGTAAAGCGCCAAGGATAACTGTCGCATTCTACGTGACCTTCCTAGCAAACTGTCAGAAATAAGGAGCAAATGCTCAGATAAATGTTTTAAGTTTGAATGCATACTAGAGAAATAGAGAAGTTTGCCACCAACGGGATTTCAAATCTTCTCTTCTCCAAAGCATTTTGCAACCTTCAATAGGCAAAGGACAGCATGATGGGACAGGTGGCAGTTCTTCAATGGTCAAGTCAAGAGGCTGGTCTCCAAAATTGCTTAGAGCTGGATGTGAGTGCCCTCTTATGGAGTACTGGAAGCTAATGTGGCGACTAGAGAAATATGTTGTAGGGTTTACCTAGCTCAGTTAGTAGAGCGCACGCCGCGATTGCCTGGCTCACCGGTTCGAATCCCTTTGGTGACATACTTTTCTATTTCGCAAGTACTATTCTAGGGTATCATTTCCAATCCTCTATTCTCCAAAATTATTAAGTATCGGTTACAACTTACTTGGAGGTTTTGGTGCAGTTTTCAAATTACCCACTGAAATTCAAAGGAGTTCTTCGAGGTGGATTCAGTTGAAGGAAATGTTCCAATTTTATCTTTTGATTGGGACAATGTTTGAGAACCTAGAGGACAAATTGAATTCTTGCACATTACAGTTCTTACAACGCATTTGATCAAAAGCTTGGATTTTCAACAGAGCCGTTTGTAACTACATTTCGTATTTTAGTTTCGTTGTAATACCCCCATGCCTAATTTGTACTGATATTTGAAGACGAGTGAGCTTCCGGTGGGGCAAGTAAGTGCCAACTCCTACCATGAATGATAGTGTGTTTGTTGAGCATCTCTAGGCAGCTAAGACAAATATTTTCAGTCAGCCATTATTTGAAAGTTTAGGACGGCTACGCACTACCTTCAACTTACTGGGTTGATAGCTCTAAAAGTCACGTACGTATATGACTCTGCGAGGGCTTCATGCTTTACCTACCCTTTCGTTTTCGAAAAAGGTGTTCTTAATCATGCATGTGATGGAAGACGTCGTATGCAAAGAAAAAATCTTAAGGCAGATACTGCGCTACATGACTGAGAACGCTGCTTGGTCAAGTCAATTCACTTGCAGTGCAACGTCTTATACTCGTGCACACCCTAAAATTGAAGTTCGACTATTATTCGATACATTTTTCAAACAGGTTGTCTGTGCCTTTTTCCTTTACGCTTGTTTTTTGGAAGAACAATTATATAAGAACACGAGCCTGGGTTCTATGCGGATAAGAACACGTCGAGAACAAAATGAGACTTTTTCCACCTGGATGTTTTACGAGCATGAAGATGAGAAGTATCCCACAGGTACCAAACGTTAGTATCTGATAGCTTACTTCGCACATCTTCCTCACGTTGGTATGGCATTTTGTCTCTTTGAGATTGTTTCGTACGTACACAATCAGTTAATCTTCAATTTTAGCCATGAAAAACGTGTTTTATTCCCATAAACCTGCTCTAAAACGTCTCGAGCTAGCAATCGATATTCCCATGCGTCTCTCTAACTTTTAGTAAAACATGAAATGTTTATTGGGATATACTTGTCTTTAACCTCCTCAATTGCTCGTACTCTCTGTTCGCAAAGTTAGGCCATGCTTTCCGGTATTTCATAATGGGAGACGATGCAGAAGACAAAAGTTGGATTCGTGTTTTGGCCCCTTTTTAGATAAGGATGTTATACATTTGGCGTCAAATCGATATTTCGTCAGTCTTAACATTTCATATAATTATTAATATATACTATGTATATTGGTATCAGGCAATGTATTGGTATTTGCAATTGGTCGGGATGCGGGCATGTAAGCAAGGGGGGTTTTGGGGTGAAAGCCCTCCACACATGGATGCTTGCCCTCCCCCCTTGCATGCAGAAAATGTATATGGCTTGGTACGTACAGTTTCACATCACAATTTTTACATTGCCCCCCCCGCCCCCCGTGTACAAACGTTTTGCCCTCCTACTGAATTCGCCCTAGCTACTGGCCTCTTGGGATGTCTTTTACAGAGAGATGTTAACGGATGCAGAAAAGGAAGAATTTATACAGAGAGTTCCAATTTATTATCATAATATCAGCGGTAGAGATTTTATTCAAGGACCTGCACTGACATAAGTTCACAAATGATCCATTTGCAGGCCTAATATGATCGCCATATAAATATTTGCAAAGTAAAATGGATACTTTTGATCCCAGAGCTGGGATCGGTTACACTCGTCATGTGCATGAAATCATTATAAAGTAGGAATATATGGTTTGGTCGAGTCAACCTGCGCAAGGAAAGGATACTCCTCTGGTATTGATTGCTGGTTTGCAACGACGATGATGCTCCTTGAGGCTTGTAATGTTTCACATGAGTATAGGTACATGAAAAGTCTTTCGTTACTACAGATCTTTTGCTAATGGCGTTAAAAAGGTGTTTTGAATAGTGAAAAGTGGTATTTTGATAACTGAGCTTCATGCCTGCATATCAGAAGTGTACTATGTATTCTTCTGGTGTTTCTACTTCTGATACGTTTAGACACAGGAAACCGTTTGGTCTTCTTGTGACACGAAATGTGAGCTTGCTGTAACAAATGTGCCTCAGTCATACGAAACATGAAACAGTGTAAGTAAGCAATAAATTGGAATAAGATACGATTGAATACACTTACATTTGATACTCAGTTTCGGAGAATGTGTGTTCAGCTACAATATGTTAGTACACTGAAGTCACGAAATCAGTCTAGCTGGGATACGGATGAAGGAAGTGGGATTTTTGGCTGTGGAGTAAAGCTTAACTACTTAAAAGCATTTGAAATATTGACTGAGTGTAGCCATTAGAGTTTAGTTGATTTCGAATCGAATCGATAATCGGAGGGGAGCATAGCAATAGCATTTGTATAGTCTAACTGATAAGTACAAAGGACGTGGCGCCTAGCAAGGAATAGTACTTATATGCCCGTCCAAATGCGTTAAAACTAAAAAGTGCATCTGCATCTGCCCAACGCAAAATCTTCAGAATATCAGAACTCAAGGGCCTATCCATAAATATAT
>JAAAKL020012342.1:0-13085 GCA_010016065.2 Carybdea cf. marsupialis auct. non (Linnaeus, 1758)
TTATAAAATTGAAACCAAACACTGTTTAAGAAATTGTTCTTATGACATAACCACAGGTAATGCCGTTGCGGAGACGTTTTTCTCTTTAAAAAAAATGACAAAATGCTATTGAAACTGCCACTAGGAGGGGATTTATAAGGAAATGAATTATGAGACATTATTAATGGAGAAGAGAGATGGAGGGTATCCCAAAGCCAACACATTCTTATCAGTGCCTGCCGATACGAAAGCTTCACATCAGAATGACATCCAAGAAGAAAACGGGACAAAGGAAGGCTGCACCTGACTAAACACCAATCTTGTAAAAGCAAACTGACTATAGCATTTTCCAATCTACAAATGGCAAGAAACGAAACGGGAAAACTGCGCCCAAACCAGACGTTTACTTTCCGAACTTCTAAGAGAAAACCGCAGTTAATATCGAAGTGAAAAAGCATGCATTTATTGGTGATGTAAGGTATTCTGTACCAAAACGCCAGGTTTTACAGAAGTCCGTCAGCGCTGCAGTAACATGCAAGATATGAGGAAGTAAAGTTGACACAAAATACTATAAAGCTTAGTTTTACCTCTCCTATATAGCAAAGTACTGGTGTCCAGGTATTTGTACCCTGTGAGATATAGTTGCCTTGTCTTAGAATATTAGATCAATCGTGGAATCAGAGGGCAGTTCTCGATAAGTGAGCAAATATCCTCAAGATAATGGGTGGCATGCGTGAAAAGTAACTTGGTAGTTTGTACTCGGATTTTACAGTACAGACTAGCTAGTATACTTGCAGTGAGGAAATTGGTATGCACGAACGCCTTACTAGGTTCCTTCATTTGATGAGGAAGTCTGTACTTGGCTTTGACCAAGTAAGTATCTAGGGACTTAGGTAAACAGTTGAATTCTCGATTCTGCGACGCATTCAGTGTAATACAGAAAATCGATATGGATCTTGTATACATCTACATGCATAGACAAGCCTATCGTAGATTGTTACACCACGAAAGATTGTTTAGAGACCGAACACACCTTCTCGAGATTTACGACGAGTTGGAAATAAAGCGACTTTTTTAGTTTTGAGAGACAAAACATAGTACGCATCACACAAGATTTGAGCTTTGATCTTCAGCACGCTAATGGCAGGAGTCCTGCTCTTACTCCTTTACAACAAGTTTGTATAGGACTACGATATTTTGCAACTGGTTGTATGCAAATGTCATTGGGGGCCTAATGTGCATCAAAGCACTGTTAGTCCATCATCATTGCTCTACATCCTGATGATTTCTTATGAGAAATAACAAAGCGAAGGCAGGATTCTTTGCCAAGCAAATCCTGCCAAATATCATCGGCTGCATTGATTGCACGCATATAAGGATTTTAGCTCCTCCTGCACATCAGCATCCTGACGAATACATTAATCGAAAAAACTATCACTCGATCAATGTTCAAGCCATTTGTGATAGCGAATATGTGTTTTTTAATGTGATAGCTGCATGGCCTGGTAGAGTACACGACAGTCGCATTTTTAAAAACTACGAACTGCATGATCAACTGACAAACAGTGCCATAAATGGGATTTTACTGGCGACAGTGAATACAGTCTTGCGCCGTATTTACTGACACCATTTAGGAACCTGCAGACGCTGTCATATGAACGCTATAACACGGTGCACAAAGTTGCTCGCTCGCCTATTGAACGGTCCTTCGGGCAATTAAAGAAACGCTTCTACTGCTTATGAAGCACAATACGATGCAAGCAATAATAGTTGCATGCTTTATTCTACACAATTTAGCAAAGGAATATGGCGATCCAGACTACACTTTAGAAGAGGGAAGGAAAAGAGACAAGAAATGGTTCAATATCTTGCAAACCACTAAGAACAAAGTTACATACATAAGAACAAAGACTGAAGAATCAGATTTAATACTCACTATCTATTTAAGTACAATCGGTTTATACGATCATGATTGTCATGAAAAACCAACAAAAGTCAAAACTATTCTGTCTGTGTCTCCTTACCGACTACATTTCCAAGCTGTTTCTTTAATAATCTCATTTTTAGTTTCAGCTTTTCTCGCTGAAGAAATAGTACTTCCTTATGGAGTTCCTCCAGAGCATTATCTTCGGTACGCCGTTGCTTTCTTGCCGTTGCTGAAGTAGATTCAGGTGGGCATGATTGTGTCTCTGAGGATGGCCTTGTTGTTTGAGCACAAACTTCTCCTTTATCTGTGTAGCTTGTACTGCAGAAGTACGCAGCATCCGATTCTCCTTGTTGATTGATTCCCTTATCTACGGGTGTGGTGTTATAATACACACCACTTATTACAGAAAGTTTGGGGTTATTTTCTCCCGAAGATTTGCCAATAAAGTAAGTCTTTTTCGTATAACTTCGGAGCAGGTCCACCTCCCATCCTTTTCGAGTCACGACTTTTATCCTTTACTCTCAACGTTATACCATTTTTTCTGCAGTTGCGCCACGCTTAGTTCTACTCCAGCTTCAACCAAAGTCTCGAAGTTCAATAGCACTCCAGGCACTGAAACGAGCTTCACTACACTGCTTTGTGTTGTCCTTTGAAAGAATAATATCTCGATGGGTTCTAATTTTTGCCAGGAATAAAGCCTCAGTGTTGCTATCTATTGCTATTGCAGAATCTACAGTAACCGATCGTACGGATCTAAGAATATCTTATGCTCTTGAAACGTTTGAAATGACGTTCGCTAAAATCCACAAACTACTGTTTGGACCAATGTAATATAACCCCTCATTTCCTTTCTGCTCTTTTTATTTGTCCAAGCATGTCAACATGCGTTGATCATTTTGATATTGCTTTTGTGTGTTACTCTGGCACGTTTGCATGCTGTGTTTTCCATACTATCTGTAAATTGTGATCATTCGTCATCTTTTCTGACATCTATTCTTCCCACTTTGTTTGGTTTATTTCCTACTATGGTGCCTGCTGAATGCAAGCTGTTTCATGATGCTATTTACTCATATTGTGTTTGCAGTTCAGAAAAGTGGTTTATTTTGCTGTCATGTTGTTGAAGTAATAGATCGTGCAACGCCTAGGTTTTCTTTTAGTTTTTATATTGAGAACCTTTGCAACCAAATTGAAAGCCTTTCAAGATGCCGGCAAATTCCACAGATCATAGTGCCATGGTCCGCAGATTATCAATTCAACGGAACATGCCAGCCCTTACTTGCCTAGTATGACTTGGGCTTACTAGTTACTTTCTGTGCATAGCAATTTCAAGTTGAAACTAGGGAAAGTACCTACTAGCTAGTACAAAGAAGGGTAAGGAAGTTATTTTTCGTGCATACCACCTTAAGTGTTTTAGACTTTTTTCAATGTTTCTAGTTCTGTTTTTATAAGATTAATATATATGTATGTATGTATTTGATCGACCTTGATTCTTGATAGTTTACGCTGAGCAGAAAACCCATTGCTAAATGTACTTTGTGTCTTGCATGTCTTCTTGGAAGATTGTTGAGGTTGACAGTCAAGTTTTACTACGTAAATTACCCTTTCAATTCATCACTGATTACTGATTGATATCATAATTTCTCCCCATTTAATATCTTGCTTCTTCGCATGGACGTAACCCTCACTTTTTTCAAAAGTCGAGTTTTTGCGATATTCTTACTTCTCATTGGTCACCTCATCTTGTGTTCTGTTTTTGAGGCCATGGGTTATGCCCTTCCTGTCTAACTGGAATGTTAAGTAAATACATCGTCAGCTGATTGCCCTTGTCTCAGAAAAAGACGGGCATAACCAAACAATATTACCCGGCATGCTCAACGATACTACCGCCTGTTTACCAGGTGCGAAAATGGCGGATAGTAACGACAGTGCCTCGTGTTCCAAACCTAAGAAAAGACAAAATACACCACAGAATTGGAAAACTAAAAAGAGAAAAAAGGCTCAGAGACACTGGATCTTCTCATTTCAATAGCAGTGGAAAGTTAGTCGAATCAAAAGTTGTCGGAATTTCAGCAGAATGTTGCAAGTCTGTTTATTGCTCGGCTTCATGCTTGTCAGTGGAAGAGCTTGGGACGAGTAACTTGTTTAAGGGATTTCATGAGATTGGGAATCACCAGGATGGTTACTCGAGGCAAAACACATTCTTGTCGGGCCTTATTCGCCATGAACAGGTAACGAAACCTTACTCCAAGTTTAAAAAGAACCCGGCTTGCTCAAGAAGAGAAAAGGCGTATGTGTACTACCTCCCAAGAAAGGACAAAAGCTTATTGCGAGCATGCCTTTCTGCATTCCTTCGTGTGTTCTCATTATCACAAAGGCGAATTCGTACAGTAAGAGGTGAGTAGTGAATCTTTGAAAGCTTTAGCCTATATTTCTTTTTGACATTCATAGCCTACGTCTAGGCTCTGAACATTGTTTTTTACTTGTTACACGTTGGGGCAATCTGTTTCTTTTGTATGAATTAAAGATAGCCATTTGCCTTGCATTTATGTAAGAGCTGGACGTTGTTTCTAAGAGGTTTCTTTACTGATTTCAGTATATATAAACTGTCATGTATAGGCCTACTCATGACAAGTAGGGTTTCGATTACTGTATGATGCGTACGCATTTCCTTATTGACAACAGTTTCCTAAGAGATTGTACAGGTAATGTTGAGTCACCGTTCTCAATAACGTAACGTTACAAGGTTAAGGGTATTCTATTCAAGGCTGCTGAGACACAAGCATTTTAATGTAAGCATTTTGGTAACCTGCAGTGCACACAAAGCAAGACTCACTATGACCGAGTGTTAGAGTTCACCTGTCTTGATTTCTTACTAATAAATGTATGCAATGGCTCTAAACCTTGAAATTCCCTTCCACCGGTGAAACAGTTGGTTATCCTTCTGGTTCATATCTTTTGCTTTCAAATTTGAACTATACCCCATGTTTTTATATTTTTGTACGTGAGCATCGAATTACATCACCGGCAACGATCAAGCCTAATCAACACGTACCTACAACAGAACTGAGGGGCAGACATTCAACGAGACCTACCAAGATATCACAACAAGCAAAGGAAAGGATTCGAGGCCATATTAGGCAGTTTTCTCGGTATCAGTCCCACTACAGTCGAGCACAGAATCCAAACAAAAGCTAAATTGTTTCTGTGTCATCAGTTTCAGACATGTACAGTCTTTATGGAAAGGAATGCATTCGAGAAGACGTCATCCAGAAAAGCTTCATGTGTGTAGAGATATGACATTTAATAAGGAGTGTATCATTGGTTTTAAAGTACCCATTACAGATACTTGTAAGCTTTGTGATAGATATAAGGCAGGCAAAGACATGCTGAATTCAATGTTCACCGGGGAAAGGCAGAAAAGGCAAATGATAATTATAAAAGAGACAAGGAGCTTGGAAAAAAGGGGAAAAACGACAACAAGCATTGCCAAACCCTATAATCTCAACTGAAGTTGCCTTCTACCTGAGACAGCTATGGACATACAACCTAGGCATACATAATGTTAGAGATGATAATGCTGTCATGTGTATGTGACCTGAAAATGTAGCATCCAGAGGTGCTGATAAAATAGCCTCTTGTCTCCTCAAGGGAATTCCAGTGTTGAAGACTGATTCAGAGGCATCTTGTTGTGTACTCAGATTCTCGTGCTGGCCAAAATTAGAATTCTATCATACTTTCCCTCTGGCAGTACATGGTCCACAACAAACTATTTGACTCAGTCACACACAATTTTTTAGTACCTGGCCACAAATTTATGGCATTTGACTCTGACTTTGGTGTCATAGAGCGTCAGGAGAGGAAGAGGAGGGAAATCCTAACACCTGCTGAGTGGAGGGAGGTGGTACTCTGTGCTCGAAAGAAGAATCCATTCATGGTGGTAGAAATGGGGAAAGAATAAATGATAGATTTGCATGGACTGCATTGATGATTCACTTATTGATTGTTGGTGAGTATATGTGCAGCATTGCTGTGCACTTTTATTAATTTAGATACGTCAAGTGATCTCTTATAAGAAACATCTGCACATTCCTTTTACAAGGATGAAAAAAGCATAATATTGTTTCATTTGATCAAAGACGTAAATGGGGAAAATAATGGGCAGTGTATAGTCAATTCTCCTAATTATTTCGTAATTATTATTATGTGTTATTGTTTTATTGTATATTGCTGGAAACCATGTTGTAGTATAAAAGTCAATACCATTCACACTTTCACATTTTATATTTAGGACATAAGCCACAATTTTTGTTTATAGCTGATTCCTAGCTGAAGTGTGAATTTACAAATTTGAACGTGATGCTAGATGGGTCAGATAATCATTCATTCTTGTGAGTTGCAGTAAGACTTTCACCTCCGTGTTTATCACTAGACAGTTAGTTTGCCAGTCTTTTCCCACGAACGAATTTATCAGAATGGGGAAGCTTTATGTTACCAATATCTCTACTGATATTCCTTGCTTTGGTGCTTTACAATTTCCCTTGATAACGCAACACCATGCTTTGGCTAAAGTAGACACAAAAATCCCAAAGGTGTTGTTTCAGTGTGAGAGTGTTCACTTATGCTCTTTGTCACAGATTGTGTCACAATTTGTTAGTCATGCTCCTTATTATTTCATTTAAAATTTGTCTAATGTGTTTGTGACTACTTCTTGGAGTAATAGATGTACCATGCAAGAAACTTTTTTCCCCTTGAACTAAAAAAAAAAGGGTTTATGTTTCCGTCCATCGGCTGATGACCCTCTTATAGATTATTCTACACAAAACATAGAACTCTCTACACCTTCGACATTGGCAATCTGTAGAAAAACAAAGTCCATAATGCAAACAAACGTAAAGGACATTCTATGGTAGCAAACGCTACGAACCATCGATGGTGGTTTAAAGTTTTCATGACGATTGCTGCAGCGATCGCCACAAATTCGCGGCAAAAACACGTTGCTTATCTCCACATGAAAAGCTGAAAGGCGATCATCACTAGCATTGTTTTCTAAAATTTTGGCTAAATGTGTAAGCGAGTTTCGAATTAAGGAGATCACCAGGCGCAGGCACGACGCCAGCAGGGGGCACGGGGGAATGCCTGCCCAAAATTGCCAAGACAAGCCGTTAATTCCTTTGAAGTTGAGCCAACCCCTCTGATCCGTTGTTTCCCATAAGCATCGTTGTCTAATGGCCTCCAAAACGCCTCTTTGTCTAACGTAGGAGCTGCCTCCTCTGATCCTTCTAGTAGTGGTGACATAATCCCCACCGTTACTCTTTATGCTGCGGAGGGTTTACAGACCAGTCTTGGTTATTTACTTACACAGTATTTACAATATGTTGTAGATTAGAAGCCTTCGCATAGCTGTTCACAGCCATGATAAAATGCTCGATTTGAAGAGATTACGGACAGAAAGAGGTTGCGAAAAAAAAAGTGTCGGACGAAAAGTAGAAACCATTTCTACTTTTCGTCCTGCGTATTATTTCTATGCAGCGATCGTCATAAACATCGTTTAATGGAGATGTAGCTTTAGGGGGACTTGTCGAGTACTGAATACTTGATGCTAGTAACCTCTCCTCATCTAATAAGACCTAGGAGATAGAATGATCATCAACTTTAATGTAAATAATCAATGTTACTTACTATTATTCGTACGTTAAGACTGTAGATGGTTAACGTAGTCGATTGTTTTGATTGTAATCGCAGTTCACACGCCATGATGAATTCGTGAAATCATAGAATGAACACTACAGGGATCAACCAAAAGATACTTGCCTCATTTGGCATGAGGACAATATGACAATTGCAACTTAGTTACCATAAATGTCAGAGATGAAAGATTAGTAAGAATTTAGAATTTAGTTGTGTTAGAATAGAACCACGAGTAAAATCGTAGGATTGATTACGAAAGAAAACGGGAAATGTCGATTTGTAAACTCTTCATTAGATTTACTTTCTGGATTGGGATTGTGTACGTGAATTATTATAGCGAGAAGAGGGGGACACTTAATTTTCTACGATATATAGTTTCAACCATGGCTCAAGAACTACAGAGCTTGAGTAGCGTAAAAGACGCCGTAGATACGGTCGAGAAGGAGATCAAGAAAATTAAGTTAAACGGATCTTTGATGGAAGAGTATATAGAAGAAAACGATGTAATGAAACTAAAGAGGATTGTGGAATCTACATTACCACCCAAGCTGGGGCAGATAGGGGATTTGCTAGATCGAACAGCTGAACTCATGATCAACGAGGATCAAGATGTGGATGATATATAGGGATGGGTAGGATAACTGGAAAGAGAGAGGAATTTAAACACACATTAACACAATCAACAGCTGGAAAGAGTATAAATCACAGTCACTGCAATGAAGAAGTAGAGAAAAAGAGCTGCTTATGGTCGAGCAAAAACAGGGGGATATGGAACACAAGCAGAAATTGGAAAGAAAGACAGTTTTATGAAAGGAGCATCAAGATATGGTATGGGAATATGATATATAGGAGAATAAGACAGGAGAACTTGGTACAATGATATTGAACAGTGGACGGGGAGGAACAGTGGACGGGGAGGAACAGTGGACGGCGAGGAACAGTGGACGGAGAGGAACAACGGAGAAGCAGGCAGGATTACAGAAGACCGTGAAGTGTGGAGACTAACCATAAAGGCCTCAGCTGCTTGTTTACGAGCTAACTGATGATGATGATGATGATGGTGACTCGACACAAAACAAAAGAAGCTGCAACTAGGGAAACAAATACGAAGTCAGACTGCGAAGTTACCCAAATGATCCATTACCTCTTTTTGTGGCACTAGTATAGACTGAATTAGGTTTTGGAATCAATACAAAGCTCAGATTGACTATCAAGCATTGCGTAAAACTGTAAAATTCAGCTATTTAATTGAGCTAGTCAAGGGGCCTTCAGAGGAAGTCATTGGAATCATCCCAAATACTGACGAGATATACGAGCGAGCACTTGAACTTCTGAAATGTGAATTTGGCCATGAACAATCCGTTATTAGTGCACACACAAGGGAGCTGAGTGACATGGGCATTACATATGGAACTCTATATGATAAGGTGAAAGGCTTTTACTACAGGGTTAGTGTGAATTATGAAGCTATCAGGGCAAAGGGGGAAGATAAGAAGGTAGAGGGACTTGTCTTGACAACACTGGAAAAGCAACCAGAAATAATGAGAAATGGGAGGCATAGGACTTTACTACGTTACTTGAGGAAGTAAATAAGTGGTTAAAGAGGCACAAATGTGAAGAGAACATTAAATATTGTATATTTTTGGACATTTGCTTATTTTTGTGCTTAATAAGTAAGACTCAGCATTCTAGATTATTCTTACAGAATCCCATAAATAAGCTGTTATTCTTGTGTCAAATGAGAAGAAGAAAAGAATAGAATAGAATCGAAGAGAGTCGGATCAGAAAGTTAGGAATACAGTTCAGCCTAACCTCGACAAATATATCGTCAGGATTAATAATCCTAAAGAACATATTGAGAAAAAAAAATTATGACTCCCTCTTGGATTGGAGATGTTTGTGCGCTCGGTGGAATTTTGTTGGGCTCATTATCGGAACCACACATCAAAAGGATTTCCAAATCATATCAATATGGCGGATCATGAGGGAGACCACGTTGTTTTGATTGATAAGCATCGGAAAAGGAAGATTCATTGTACACGACAATAAAAAAAGAAAAATCCAAGATTATGCAGCCATACTGTTCAAGAAGATTGTAAATGTATTAGGATTAATAGTTTTACATCAGTAACTCCTGAGGCTGCTCGATACGTATGAACGACTGCACTAGCAAGAATACATATGACTCGTACTTATATTCCTTAGTGGAACTGGTTCCTGAAGCATGAAGATGTTCTTTTGTGGAAAAGCCAAAATAGCGAAACCACAGCGTCCATTACAAAGTAGACTTATAAGGGCATGTCAAGAACTGTTTCCCAAAAGGCTTCTATTCAATGTTTGGCGTTACTAAAAACAGACTGAAGACCATCCGATATGCCTTGACGACTACAGGTAAGATAAATAATTTTCGGTGATATTTCAAAATATTAAGAAAATGGTTGTCTTCCTTGTTGTCAGGTTTGAGACTTTAAGGCTAACATATAGGTAAAAAGTTATCTAGTTCCTGCTCACTGAACTAGTTGCTATTATCTTCGGCGCGGGCATACTATACGACAACAAAGAGTCCTATAAGTGGCTATTACAATGCTAAAAAGTTGATAAACTACTCTCAACTTTGATTTAAATTTTCTCCATAGTTGAACAAAGTTCCTAGTGTGATACCTTGTTTTCAAGCGATCAACTATGATCAACTTGCCTCAGACAGTTGACGAATAGGCCCAAGTTTGCTCAACTTTTAAGCTCACCTTTCTGAATCCTCCAATCAGATCCCCTTATTTCGCATTACATTTATGACAAACATGGCTACCACATTTGGCAAAGTTGCGTGGAATTCAGATATGGAGGAATCATTGATCGCTATGTTCCAGGAGCGACCACTTCTGTGGGATCCCAAACATCCTCACTATAACAAAAGCTTATTAAAAAGGTTGGATACGATGAAGTGGCAACAGAAAGAAACAGACATGTAGGAGACAGTTCTTCGATGCTGACTGGAGGTGGGTACTGTAGGCTGAAGATACTCTTTGGTTATAATAATTTTGCAGCACGGAAATGTAAACTGTGTTGTTGCATTAAAGAATGTATTAACGCTTTCGTTGTAAAAGGCAATCGGCAACTCTACTGCATGTAGTGTGTCTTTGAATCGCATATTTTGAATGTTATCGGGAGTAAATACATCTGCTCGTGTTAGGGCATTTAAAACATTATCAATTCTGTTAGATAGAGACGGCTCGGAGTTGGGGCGAAGTGGATACAACCTCACTCCTTTTACTCACAATGTATTAATGTTAGGTCCTATGCTGATTTACAAAAGGGTAGAAATGTTGGGATGTGTCAACATTCCACTAATTTCTCACTGGCTTAGATCATTACGTGATAGCTAACAAGGACGGACTAGACCACCACAAATTCTTGCTATATGTGTATGATATGTTATTTTCAGCACATCTAAAGAAACTTCAGATACATTATCAATATGGTGTCATGTGGGACATATTCATTTAATTGATTTCAGCTCACATTTACAGATTAAGTGAAGACTAAATTTACAAACCTAAGGACATACTATCAGCGGGAGTTAAGGAAAACAAAGGAGTGTAGAAATGGAGCTGCATCGAATGACAGCTATCATACTAAATGGGAGCACTTCAATTCCATGTCTTTTCTACAAGACTCGGTTACACCAGGGAAGAGTTCGTGTTGCTTCATGCCTGCAAACATATAAAACATCACGTAATATGACAGCCTGATGGAAAAGACCAGCAATACTACCAGTAAAATCCAAGTATCATACAGAATTATAATTTTTGACTGTCATTGCACATCCTTCACTTCATTATTGAAGTAAACATATTTTTAATATACATGAAACAATAAAAATGTTGCAACTGATGATGATTGTTTAGATGACTTTAATAGTTGTGTTTATGTGATAAGAATGGAGCTACTGATGATATCGATGTCAATACATACTCTTTTTTTGTTGTAATTATGTGTTAAGACAATAATAAGTCATTGTTACTGACAATGATATGACTGCAGGAATTATATTAATACCAAGTTTGTGTTGCATCTTCAAAACCTTATTTATATTGTATAAAAGCAATATTTAAGTCTTCTTAAAACTGATATTCATATACACAACATATATATATATATCTATATACATTTATATCTATGAATGATATCCGGTCTGACTTTAAATTCCTATTAGCCCATTTTTTGACAGGATCAGAATCATTCAAATAATGAAGGTCCAATAGAGATTTGCAATGAAAGTGAGTCATATACACCAAGTTCTACAAAGAATGCGCAACAAGGTATATCCAGAATGCCAATAAGGAAGAGAAGATGCTCACCTAATGAAACTTCAAAGACCAAATCTGAGACATTTGCTGCAGTAACAAAAGTGCTCAGACAAGTAGGAGAAAGAAAGGAGGATGCAGACGACCATAACGCACCATTTGTAGCTGCATCACTAAGGGAGATGACCCAATATAAAACAGAAATCGCAAGATTAAAAATCCAGGAGGTTTTAATCAAATATCGCTTTGAATCTGATGACGAATGATTTTTTATGATTCGATGTTTGTTAATATTTTTGCCCCACCTATACTGTCGAGAGTGCAGATTATATTTTTCAAATTTTTGACAACATTTTATCAAATATGCTGTGGTCCACTTGATTGCAACTCAAAGGGAGTGAAATACCTACTTGAATGTAAGACCTAAAAACTCAAATATGTTGGAAGCACGACCACACCTTTCCGGGCAAGGTTTAACTATTATAAATCGCAATATCGCAATTTCCTTAGAAGCAAGTCCGGAGAAAACAAGGTGGTACCACAGAATGGACTGTTAGAGCATTTTCATTGTGAAAACCACAGGGGTATGCAGGATTGGGGGTTTCAGCTTATAGATCAAGCAAGCACAGAAACAACTTTACGCCAAAAAGAATCTCTCTGGCAGCACAAACTAGAAACGCTTACACCCTATGGTCTAAATGAAAGGGAGGTACCAACAACTTTTGTGATTTTGTGGGAGGCTTTTTTTCGGGGGGGGCACAACATTCTTTGCGTAGCTTCCGACCTATTATGCTGGGGATAGAGACCTAAGGACGGCCTCGGTAGGTCTCCAGTTGGGCCCGACCACCTTTGTTACGTGGGGTGACCCTTGCGGCGATGGTCTCTCCCTTTTTGGGTGCTGAGACCAGCTCGGCGCTATCACCCTCCCCACACTAGTGGGTTCCTCAAGACGGCCCTTTGTATTCCTACTTTGGCCTGACACAAGCTAGCATATTGGGGTTTCTCAAGACAAGCTTGGGGTGTTTGCTCTCTGAGCCAAACAAAAACTCTCGAAATTTGTTTATAATTTGTAGAGAGCATGTTACCTATTGTGGTTTTTAGCGTAGTAGGTGTTGTGTCTTAGTTAATTATTAAACCGGATGTTGGAAAACGGACATTGTGAAATGCACGAGAACACAACGTGGTCC
>JAAAKL020012343.1:0-13085 GCA_010016065.2 Carybdea cf. marsupialis auct. non (Linnaeus, 1758)
AGCTGAATTTCAATTCTTGCAAACTAGTCAGCTTGAATACATCGATTTGCAAATTAACATGACATCGATAAATCACGTAACAACAAACCTTCTAATAAATAGATAAGTAACTCTCGATGCACATTAATTTCTTTGAATCATCAATCAACTTGTCATTAAATGATATGTGGCAATTCAGACATGTATGTACCACATTAGTCCTAACAACCTTAACGTTTTACATCATTAAAAATACAGAAATAGATCTTTGAAACTGACGATACCATGTTCTATTTTTCTAGACTTTGATGTCCTAAAAGCTATTCCACAGCTTGTGTTTAACAGTTTCGGTTATACGAAGGAATACTTAAGGAATATTTCAATTATTCTAATGTTGAGGTTATAACGGTTTAAAAAACTGATTGTCAGTAAGATCTACAACAATTTCCCTCTTAATATCTCTATGTGTCAAACAACGTTGGCACTCTTTCCATGATACTGAACAACACGTTGACAAAACCAAACCAAAATTCTTGCCCACGTTGTGCTCTCCTTGAATTCTTAAGTTTCGTTAGAGTGATCCTATTTAATGACTCTTTTCTTTAGTTACCGACGGCCTGTGTTTTCTTTAAGTACTTCAATGCTGACTGGGTACATCTGCGCCAATCAACATTATAGTGGGAATAAAATAAAGACTTGTCTTAGTATTCAAATAATTTAATCTCTTAAATCTCATCAAGATAGTTCTCTACTCATTCTAAGCCAGATAGGAAAGTAATGAATGCCATAAATAGAAAGAATCACAATAGCAGTGACGTTAAATATGACAGTATCATCCTTAGTTTTAGGATATAGTATGGTATTCATTCTCGTCATTACCAAATCTATTTTGAGTCGCCGAGTTAACGGTGTGTCTGGCATTTCAAGACATCATTACTGTCAATGTACCCTGTTTACTACGGCATGTAAAAATAAAAGTAAATGATAACAATACAGATATGAATGTGTGTAGTACATCTACTCGTAGGTGTACTTTGTGCAGTTAAGTGTTGAGTTGATGTCATTGTAATATCATAACAATGTTTTACATATACATTTTGTATCATTAATCTACTCAACATCGCATCTGATCACACTCATTTACATGACCCTTTAGACCCTTTTCAAATATTTAATCGAAACAAACAAACAAATCACACTATAAGTAACCAACAAACGATGAAACATGATTATATCAAATGATTAAGGGAGATTAGATCAAACGATCAGACATTGATGCTATCAAGTCATGAATGTTGATAGTCTTGAACTGAACGTATTTCTGCAAACGCCCATACTGTCAAACTATCGGACACTATCAGGTAATACAGCATTTTAGCAAGAAAGCACAAAAACACTATAACGGGTTATTGAGGTTATAAAGTACAAAAAATTTCAATAAAGAAAAAATCACGAAAACACTTAGGAAAAGCAAAAATATGAATTCCCAAATTATGTAGTCGAGATAAAAGAGCCAATATCCTGAAGTATTAGGATTGTATTACTTATCTTAGGAAGATAATGATTATGTTATTAGTTGTTCAGATAAGCAACAGTTTATCTTACCAAAATCATAGTGCATGGCTTTATGTATTTCTCTTTTGATTTCTTTAGAAGATAGCTCAGATAAACAACAGAAAAAATTCGTAGTGCAAGGCTTTATGTACTACTTTTGTTTACCTTGAAAGACTAGTCAAATAAATAAGTGTTTGTCTTCGGAATAGCACCGTTCAAGGCTTTATTTATCTATTCTTTATTTACTCTAGGGGACTGCTTAGATAAATAACCGTTTATCTTAAAAGATAGCATTATGTATCTCTTTTTGTTTACTTTAATTCATACGTCGAATGTTTACCAAATCAGATTTCCTAAGTTAGATTGAAGAAGCAAAGAATTTGCGTTTTCTTCAGTTACACGTTGCATATCTGAATGGTATTTACTAAGTTCCTGTTCCCTTTCACTTTTTCTTCTAGGTAATGTGCATTCTAATGATATTCTATCTTTGCTATGGACTGTTATTATGGGGCTGCTAACATGAAAAGATAGAAAATGAAATTATTTGCCACCAAGATTCAAATCTGCCATTCATCAGAAGATGACTGATTAGTAATCACAGGGTTTACCATAGTCCAGACAGTTTAAGTAACAATTCGCGGAATCGTGTGTTGCAACTTCCAATCCGACTTGTTTTTATCTTCTCTTTTATCTTTTAAATATTCTCTTTAACAGTGTACATAATGATAATCGAGTTTCATGTCCAATCTGGATACTAATTGTAGCTTATAATAAGTGCATGTGAACCGAAAGTGCTCGGAATTTTATTGCGCAAGATATTGCTTACCATCGCACTCTTGAAACCCCTCCCTACGAAAAACCAGTTTTAAAAAGATAATAGGAAAATAGAAATGATTCGAACCCGTGACGCACTCATTCGTAGCTTGTTACGCGTATTAAAGCGTATTACAAAAATGGTGCTCATATTGTAAACTTTTCGGGCATTTCTCTTCCATCACAACCGAAAGACAATTCCTCTCTACTCTTACACTAATTAAAGAGTCTATGTTTTATCGTAATTTGGTCGAGAAAGAAATTTAGGTTCATATATCGAGATCGAGACTTATACAATTTACCAAAGGTATTGATCTATTTACAGCAGATGCTAATTACTTATTTGTTTCTTTTTCTTTGCTAAATGTGATCTCGATTAACTAAAAATAAAGATCCTGGCTGCTCCAAATCACCCATTGAGCATCTTTCTTCGTAGATGTTTGTATCAAACAAAATTATTTATACATTTGCTTTATAGAATAACAAGATTAAGTGGGTCTCTTTTAAAAAATTAATTTATGCTTTGAAACGATTACATTTAATGATAAAAGAAGGTGTCACTGAGTAAATACTGCTTTGTAAAGAATATACAGCAATTTTAAAAACAACTATTCACGTTGTCTCGGCAATATCCTAGATACGTGACACTGTAGCATTGTGCAATTTAAAGTGTTTTGTTTAAAGGCTTACACTGCTGGAAGTATTCTTCTCAACTACTCTTTAATGTAGCTTTCATTCAGAATATATAAGAAGAAAAAGATGGCAGATTAAAACAATCAAATGTTTTGTAAGGTAACCCGATAGTAACTAAAACGCAAGAAAATTATTCCTACTTAATATTGAAGTACTTGCTTTTGTAAGGATAAGTTCTAATTCCTGCCTCTTGAAGTGAAAAGATTAGCAAGCAAACTGATAAAAACATTTTTTCTGTGAGGATTTGCGAAGAAATTGATGCAGTTTTATAACAGAAGGATAATTTCTACGGGCAGCTCTAGCCTAAGATCTGACAGTGACTGAAAGCCAGTGTAGGGCCAAGCATTGGTTGGCATCCTACATTACTTTTCAAACAAGTGCGTGGCTAAACAATTTTGGCGGGCTTTTCTGGTGGGGAAGGGGGCACTCTACCATATTTTTTAATTTTGTAGAGTCTAGCGTAAATTTCTTCCAAAGGTTTATAAAGAGGTTCCTTGGAGCAATAGAGGTGGCACCAGTAACTCAAGCTTACCACATCTATGTTATAAAAACAATTCATTTGAATAAAAATATCTATTAACCATACTATCTTATAAACAAGCATAATTCTGAAACGAAAATTTACCATACAAACGTACTGATTATAATTAAACTAATAAGATAGCGGATAGTAAAGTCAACCATAGATCTAAATAACTGATATTCTGCATTACGTCCGTGACAGATCTTTGACTACCTGTTGCTGATTTGTGCAAATCTGAGTAATGAGAATGAAAGTACTGAAAGGGCGTTTTGAACAAATTACGGGACATGCAAAACACTAAAAGACTGTTATTGGTATTAATTTCAAATTATAAAATGGCTTACCGTGGTTTATGACTTAACTTAGAGACATATTTAATAACTATGATTGGTTCAGCGACAAAAGTTTAAATTTCCTGGAAGCTCACCGTGGCTTCCACCAAATTGATGAAAGAGAGTTAAGACTGTGATTGGCCAATGCTTGTATCCTGCTTTAGTAAGGGATAAAATAATAAGGTTCTCACAATTTTTGAAATTCTCAGATACTTCAACATAATTGGTAGCTCAGATTTTATTGAGAAAGTCTGATTAAATGAGAGCATTTTGGTCATGTTTTTGGTGAGGCGTCGACCCACAACATTGTGTTACACAATACACCGCTGGTGTAAATCTAACCGTTGCTGACCTTGATAACCAGACATTCTGTACTTTTCAAATATATTGTTAACCCTCTTTTTTTACTTTGTTCATTGACAGTTTGTAGCAGCTCTCGTAGTTTCTTTTCTAAATCATCGGCCAATGCTGTATCTTTCGCATACATCACGTTACGTATGTTATACCCCCCTAAGATTATACCTCTGATGCTTCCAATTTCTTCAATAATGTTCACGATGTACAAATTGAACAAGCCCAGGTAAAAGACACAACCTTCCCTCATACCTCAAAGGATATCCGTCAGCTTACTCAGCTTTCCACATACTCTTACAGCCGCATTTCCCCCTCATTATAGCTTTCGAATTACTCTGATGTCTTTGCCATCTAGATCCAGGTCCTGCACCAGATCTACAAGGTCCTTATGTCCAACCTTATCAAATGATTTTGTGAAGTCGATGTACAAAACATAGAGATCTCTTTGAATTTTAAGAGCCCGTTTGCAAAGCGTCCTCGAGATGAAAACAGTAGTTCTTGTTCCTGAAAATCATAGTTCTTCACGCCTATCTCTGGTTTTATCCATCACCGCGCCCCTTACATTACTAGTCATAGTCTTATTTATATGACTAATGCTCCGATGTAACTCGCATTCTGTTACTCCTGGCTTGTTGGGCAGTGAAATCACGAACGATCCTCTGGAACTTTATCTGTGTTGTAGATATCTTTAGCAATTTTAGTTAGGAGCTTAACACCAAGGCCCTCTAGAGCTTCTGTCATTTCCGTTACAATACCATCTAGGCACGCTGCTTTTCTTCTCTCCATCTTCTTGATCGCTACTTTGATTCTCTGGCCCATCTATTTCTTTACAAATTTAAGTCTCTACAAATTTAAGTCTTTTTCCTCTATCATCTTTGAACGGATGCTTAATATATTCTGATCAACGTTGCAAGATGTCCTCTTTTGTCATTAAAAAACAACCTTCTTTAGATTTGATGCAGCGACTAGACGAACAAAATCATATTCCAGTAATGTCTTTAATTATTGTATACATTCCTTCCAGTTTTAAATCAATCTTTTGTTCTTTCTGAACATTACGAGTTCAATCATTCTTCCTATACGATTTTTCATTTTTGTTTAAAATCTCTGCACAGCTGATAATAGACTTTACTGCCTCTTGTGAGCTTCAGTCTAAATCGCAGTGGTTTTACGATTTCTTGTGTCATAAATTTCTTATTTATTACTTTTGCTTTTTTTTGCTACCACTTCCTTGGCTCTTTCTCTTAAGAATAATTTGAGAGTGAGGTTCCTTTTAGTCTTTTAATTTCCTGTACCTGTTGCCCCTTTTGATGAAATCAGTTTGGTTGCAGACATTATCTCCAGCTTTGCTGCAAACATTATCTCCTGGAGGGCGTTCCCATAACAATGATGATGCCCTGTTCTGTGTTTTTGCATTGCGCTTTAGTAATATCTATGTCTTCGTAGAACTGATCTACTTCTTCTATTCTATCGTATGTTGGAGCGTAGCCCTGAATAATTGAGATATTGACAAATTTTTCCAATCCTACCAGCACAATCTTTTTTGAAAGTGTCCAGTAACCTAGATGGACTCCTAGGTCTTATTTTATCTAGAATCACTTTCAACTTTTCTTCCATGCTTTTCACGTCCCAAAGACCCCACTGAAAAATCTTCTGATTGAAAACTACCAGCCTCTAACAATATTGTTTCACACGAACCAAGGATATTAACTTCTTGTCTAGCGATTTACATTTTCACATATTCCAGATTTGCCGCCTTAAGCAGTGTTTGCATATTCCATGTTCCAACTCTAATCATCTTGTTGATGCAGACAGTAGCTTGATGACAATACAGAGTCACCTGTCTGCATGAATGATTCCCTGCACTGAGCAAAGTGCCTTCATCATAAAAGAAAGAGGCCCTCTTTACACTGTTTTGTTTTCTTCCCTTTGTGTGTATTTCCATGATTTTCTACACCAAACTAGGGTAGTAGTTTGCCATTGCCTTCTGCTGGGTATTTTCATCGAGACATCATCTCCAGCCTTTCTCCAACCGTTTGATCCACAAGGCAGGGGTAAACAAGAGGTTATAGGCCCTGATAGGTGTTAAGCCAGTATTTCTACAAACTCAGGGCAGTGGAAGTATTTGGGCTAAATTTGGGACCTGAACAAGTGCTACCACTCCTGGTCAGAGTTGAACTGAGAGTAATGGCAACTAAAAGGTTGACTATACACTCCTCAAAACTCCATTTCTCCCAAACTACAGCCTCTCCCGCGGTTGCAGTTTAGTGTCGTACCTAGGGCGTTGTAATTCATTAGCCTTCTGATAAATAGATACCCTTTAACATCTTTCTAAACCACAAAATAACTAAAACATGGAAATCCTTGTTCATATTTTTTTTCCGCAGGAATCAAAATCTTATTATTCTCAACTTGATTCCTGTAAAACCTCGAAGAACTCTTTGTCGTGTTCACTTCTTATAGGGTATCAGCTGCATGGTTTTCACCATGTTATGCGTGATAAAGTAGTAACTCGAGACCAGTATAATCTCCGACATCATATATGCTATTCTAACTTAGGCCCTTAGGCTTGTTGGTAAATGGAGCATTAGAAGACTACCTTTTATTCTGTATTTGAAAATTAACTTTGAAAAAGTCACGTCTAATAAAAGAAATGCTACCTGTTACATTAATTTAGACTTAAGCATAGGCCCCTCATTTAATCTCGATCTGATGTTAGATTTAAATCAAGTGGTTTAAAGAAAACATCTTGGCCCTGAATGTACATCTTGTGAAGACAAAATTCAAAAGAAATGAATGTAAATTATTTAGGATGAACCTATGCTTACCAACGTAAAGCTAGCCAAAATGGCTGAGATAATAGTTAAAATGATATATAATTGTTTCTTTCGTCAACTAAATTGTGAGTAGAAACGGTGTGTTTGTGAGCACCTGTGAGGTATGTAGGTTGGAGATTGTAAATCTTTGTTTCAAAATGCTTGCATTAGTTTACTAAATCACACTGCGATGGATTACATAGTTTTACAAACAGCTGGGTTGTTGAGTCCAGAGGCTGGGATTCGGAAAGAAATTATAAAAGTTTCTTACCAAACTCCACGGATGAAATCTATCTTTTGCAAAATATAACCATTTTGCTGTATCATACGCATATATCTCAAATCAGATAGTTTTGGAGCTAGCAGGGGGGCATTGTCCCTCAATAATCCAGCAGATGTCATATTTTGATACAAGTAACAAATACAATACAAGTAACAAATAACATTTAAATACAAAACAACTTCGTGAACGGAACGTTCATGAGGGAATCGAGAATCTTTGTTCTCAATGTGAACTATCAACGTCAAGAAGAAATCTGCAGGTTTAAACTTAAAATGCAGAATAGCAAGTAAAGTAGAATAGGTCAGACAGAGCTGTCCCTAGTCTTGTTTAATTTCCAAACAGAATGAAAGTTTAAGCAAACTTATGTATTGTTTCTAACAAACAGAAAACATCAGCATCTTATCATACTGCTTAAACACTGACTATTTAAGTACCTCATGACATTATACCCATGATGCAGAAACTTTGTGATGTCTTGTTTACAACATGTAAATGTGTCCCGCTGTCATTTAGCAATATATTACTTACATGTTTTGAATCACGATTAAAATTTACCTTATTTTTCTACTTATGCGTGTAATCTTTGTCTACTTCGAGGCTTTTATATAGGTGGTAATTTAAATTTAAATAAATAAAAAAAGTTTGTTGATGCCACACAACAAAAAATTGCTCTTTAGTACAAAAATGCTTTTAACTATTTCATGCAGTTTTATTGTTCTATACCATCAGCAAACTTTTCAGCATAGTCTAGCATATTTTGCAAGTTTATTGCCATAAGATTTGCTAGATTGCGCAATAGGCATAGTCCGGCTATTGAACGTGCTTTCCTAACTGTTAAAACGAAGAGGACCAAAAACCAAATGCCACATTTTAAGGCAAAAGGCAGCAGTTTAGTACAGTAAGTATTTGTGCCCAACACAAATAAAACACAAAAACATTCTGTGAAGATGGAATGAACTCCCCCAAATTCCCCGCTAAGTGATTTGGCCTATGCTTACAGCAGCAGACTGGATCGACCCCACGGACTTTTACATACATGGGAATTTTTACCAGGCTATAAAACCTCTAAGAAACAATCGAGATATCCTTATCACAAAACCTAGTAAAGGATCAGGGGTCATTTTCCTTAACTAGAAAGATTATGTCTACAAAATTAATAACATACTGCAAGATTCAAGCAAATTCCATAACAAGGTAGCGTTAAAAAGAATAGCAAACTTTCAAACTTGGATATCGTATCCAGAAGCGTTTACAAGATTTGGTCAGAAAGGGCCTTTTACCACGCGATGTTTAAGAAAGGATTAGGCCTTTGGGATCATAATTTGCAAGAATGTACGGCGCTTCCAAAATCCACAAGAAAAAATTGCCTTTCCGACCAATTTCGCAACAAGAAATGGTCAAGTAGCTATCAGAACTTTTACTAAGACCGTAGAGAAGTGTTTCGGCGCTGTTACCCCACAGGTAGTTTATCCCAGTAAGAAAGCGTTCTCAAATAACTGCAAAGACCATGTGCCTTCAACAATTCAGCATTATTGTCTACTCATTCTCCTGCCAATGTGAAGATGGCTATGTCGTACGTACGACTTAGTGGTTAGTTGACATAATTAAGCAGCATGCTCATTCCTATCTTCGCGAAGCATCACCTTCTAAATGGAAATAACAACCTCGGGCTTCAAAACCCAAAGACACTGCAATGCAATGTGGCTTTGTGCATCTTATGTATGCTAGACATATCCTATTGTTTACTTTTAAAACTCTAGTCAACCTGTTTTAGTACTTATAAGCAGTTTGTAAGAGGCTGGTGAAAGAATGCACCGGAAGGATTTCTTCCTTACATCCTATTGGCGCCCTGTGCTGGAGAAGAATTCTTTCATTGTAAAGCAACAAATGAGCTGATGGGGTATAAATCTAAATATAAAAATGCAGTTTTAAAACTATTCATGAAAGGTTTGAACACCTACTACCTTTTTGGCCTCTTTTGCTATCATTTATTAAAGCTGGTTGCGCAACTAAACGATCAGTAAAGCCAATCTTAGAATGTATCAAAGTGATTTCAAATGTCCAACAGCTAAGCTGTAGACTCCTTCTGCTTCCCTGAATTCAGCTGAGCCGGAAATGCTATTCACATTCTTAAAAAACCCGAGCAAGTTATTATCTTTATGTTCTTGCCATTTATGAGCTTAATATTTGTACACTAACTGAGAATATATTCTACTTGTCTTGGAATGATTGATTAGAGTAGATATTACCACAAGCAGACGCACTGCCCGTTGTGTCTCTTGGATTTTGAATTGTTCAGCCGATTGCCTCTAGAGAAAATTGTATTTCACTCTTATATATTACATGTTATACAATATTGTTATATATTATAATATACTATTATAAGATGTGTTAAACATTATGTAGTAGTATAAACAGTGTCATGTAGAGTGTGAAGTAAAAGATAATGGTTTTCAAAATTTTGTACAGGTGTATACTTTTCTCTTTTTCATAATTAATAAAATGAATTGAAGTTTTTAGCAAAACGTCTTTGATTTAAAAATAAACACATTCTTATAGCTCATTAAGATATTAAAACATTATCTTAGCCATATTTTACTACGTTATGATTTTGTGTAGGGAAATACTTAACAATGAATTCAATGATTCAGGTGTGTCATGATCATCCTCCTTGATAGTTTTTAGACCTTCTCTCTAATGTCGTCATTGTTGATCATTGTATCACTGCTTCGCTCGTACTTTCGACGGTGAAACCAATTCAGTGGCAAATTTACGAGAACAGCTGAAAACTGGCTTGTAGACCACAAACATCTGCTCTATCAATTTGGACGATTTTGTGTCATTTCGCATTGTATGAAAGATTTATGTTGTGGATGGTCGTCAAAAAAGTAATCCGAGAACACTTTATAACTGATATTTTTCATAACTAAGATCATCTACAGACTGATTATGTCTGAACACTCTACCACCGTGACCACTGATGAAATGCACCAATGAGAGGTTCAGCTCAGACAATCAATGCAGGCACACAGGAGCCACCAGAGAGTATGTTCATGTAGATTTTCCTAACTATATTTCTATTTATAATGATGAAAAGAAAAAATGGTCTCTGGTGGTTGAATAGACCCTAACTTATCCGTACTTTCAATAGGGCTTTTTTAATGTTAAATTTATGTGGTTTAATTATTGGAACTTAAACAATCTAAACTAATCTCAAGTAAACGTATAGCTTATACTTTACGCTGACGTCAGCATTAGGTCCAGCAAAAATTGTCACTTTGTTAAGATTTTCATAGTCTCAGTAACATTTGATTTGATTAAATCAATTTCAACTTTAACTCTTATTTTAGAGAATAATTTAAAATAGTTTTGTATAGCTGAACTTCTCTCATATCTAAAAGGAATACAGAGCTTATGCCAGCTTTATTTTTATATCCTAAAAAGTCATAATCAAAGCTTTGTGGTTAAATTATGCATGATAATCTCTACAACCTTCATGTCGTGCCTAATTAAAACCATATGGGGCATCACTTTAGCTCTTAATTATTTCAACGCTTTATAAAATATTCTCTACTCAAGAAGATGTCTTGACGTGATAATGATATTATGTGACGTCATAATGACGTAATGAGAATGACATAATCACTAAATAATGTGGTCATGACAAGTGATGGACTCAGATTCGTATGTCGTTAACGTCCTGCCAGCATCATCAGCATGGGTTAATTTTATAAACACACACCTAGATCTCTTAATCAATTTATTGTTCAATCTATTAAAAAGTTTATTGTTCAATTGCTAATTAAATGTTTCTTAAAATGTCAAAATACCATTCACTACCAGAAGAAAAATGTTTTAGGGACCGATTTCTCAATATTTTTGCACTTTTTAATTGTAAAACGTTAAAAAATTCATGATATTCGTATTTGAACATGATATATGGAGAGTAGTTATTTGAGTACAAGAAATTATAATACACAAGGCTGCACGGTGCATTTTCAGCTTACTTCAAACAATCATATGACAAAAGTACAAAAAGACACAAAGCTTCAAAATTTACGCGTTCGAAACATGCAAACATCTTTACTCACTAAACCAAATCACTTTTGTAACAATCTTGGTCTCTAATAATGAAGCGACAAAGCCTTACAATAATGACTATGTCATGTGACTGGTGGCCTTCATTTTGATAGGCTCAATTCAAGGTACTGAAGATTGATGTCAGAACTCATCTTAGCGACTAGCTACGGTTGATTACTCAAGGTCTTTCCCTAATAGACTACCAGTGCATGCGGCGGGGTGCATGCAGCTGGATGCAGCGTTGCCACGCGTGGCAACACGTTTAGGCTGCAGCTACCTCCCTTTTACTTATACTCATGCTACCCAAGTAAATTAAAACTAGTTTAAGATTAACCTCCACTACACAATCCTACGCTGCTTGAAATCTCTTGCACTTGCCAGTATATTAGATAAGCCCCGCTTTTGATCAAACTGTGACTTGGAATACCTTACTTACCCTTGCATCATTTCTTAACCCTGGTGATTATTAAGAAAAACTTTCAGTAGCATTTTGACATTGTTTCCAACGACATTTGACAAGATTATTATACGTTCTCAAGGTTTCAGAGTTGTTGGGTGTGTCAAAGGATATAGCACATCTCGTAGTTTTATCCTTGAGGGTTATAAGTGATTATGCCTATACCTAGTGAAAACATTGGAACAAGAAGGAAGTCGTAAGGGAAATGTAGTAATTGAAATGACACAAGGCCACTCATTGTGTATATTTAAAGTAGAAAGGCACATGATGGTCATGCAAAGGACACATTTGTAGTAAATAGAACAAAGATTGGTCGCAAGAAAAGGGTAAGTTAACATTCACATCGGTTCATCACAAAACGGTACTTTTTCGTAGAAGAGGACATGCTCCATTTAGAACGGTTCCTAGCATGGTAAATTTGAAGTCAGAGAGACACTTCTGAATTACTAATTATGCACAGAAAACATTCAAGGTCTGAACTGATAGCTCATCATCTAAAACCCTTGACTTAAATCAATGCTAGCTACCCAATTTGAAAACGATAAGTTGATGTACTTACTTAATGAAGGCCAAGTTGTTTTTGAGTAGGGTTGTTATCAAGTAATACCACATATGGATGCTCCGCTCCCATACGAAATGACTTCTTTTGTTTCCACGATGGCCCACTAAGATATAACAATGTATAGTCTACGATGTTTCCCTTGTAATTTTCTCTTGTTCAGATCAATGGACGGTAATGATATATGCAATTGATAGACTTTATCAAGATATATTGATACTCGCATTTACGTCACCGTGACAGTTTTTGGGTTAAGCCAGAAATTTGTTATTAGAAAATATTGTTTGTATTCTTCAGGTAAATGTGAACAGAAGTAACATTTCGGGAGTCATAAAGTAATAGGCCACTCACTGTTCACGATCCAGCCAATTAGCAGAAAATTAATGGATTAATGGTAGATTAATGGAGTATGATAATATATGCAATTGATAGACTTTATCAAGATGTATTGAAACTCGCATTTACGTCATCATGACATTTTTTCGGTTGAGTCGGATATTTGTAATTAGAAGATATTGTTTGTATTCTTCAGGTAAAAGTGAACCGAAATAACATTTCAGCAGTAATAAAGTAATAGGCCACTCACTGTTCACGATCCAGCCAATTAGCAGAAAATTAATGGATTAATGGTAGATTAATGGA
>JAAAKL020012345.1:0-13084 GCA_010016065.2 Carybdea cf. marsupialis auct. non (Linnaeus, 1758)
GCGAGTACTGGAATTGTAATGGCAGAAAGAGAATAAATAAATTGAAGTTTTAAAAAATTATTATTATTATTATTATTATTATTATTATTATGATATGAAAGTATGATATGAAAATATATTTTCAGTTTAAAAATTATTATTATGTAAGAGGAACACACAGTAAATATTTGCCTGATGTAATACAAAGAGAGAAAGTAACTTCTTCTAAAGCAAGGCCTGTAAAAAAATACATAATCAATTCTAGAAATAGACAGATTGGTAAAAACTTCAAGTTTGTAAAGTTTAGCGAGAAGAGAAGAGAAAAGAAACTTAATCATATCAGAACTTTGAAGAACATTGAGGTACAAAGAGCTTGCACTTTATCTATAATGAATCAAAATTTTGGAATTGGCCTTAAATATATAAGTGAGATTTAGTTTTACAGGTTCATTTTATTTTTAATTGTTTATTTCCAACAGATTTCTTAGGATATGAAGGAGTAATAGTTATTGCTCGTTGACATTAGTTTTGTTTAGATGGTAGTATCTGACATTTGACATTTGACATGTGTCTGTCCTAGAAGTACTGGCTGTCATCCGTATTAGTAGTCAGCAAACAGTTTTGTCCAGAAAATGTCTACAAAAATTGTTAACTGAGTATCGGATATTTTGGAGAAAATCTCTGCAGTTGTTTCATTCGCTCATCATCAATAAAACAGTTAAATTCGACTTCTTTCATAAACAAGCTTCTCCCTTGACATCGAACTTTACTCAAATCTACCGCAAATTAATGAACTAATTGTACATTGTACATGTACTTGTACAAAGTGTAGTCTTAATTATCTCGAGACAAAATATTAACAACATTTGTAGCCCATACTTTCTTAATCATTAAACATTGCCTTAACCCTGACATCTATAATAGACTAGCGATAAAGTATTCCGAATAATAAAAAACAAGGTCTAAAGCTGTTTACTTCACTTCAAAAATTTATAGTTAGATAACAACTCCGTTTAGTAACACAAGCTGCGTAATGGTGCATTGTTAAACATTGTCTGCATTTTACTCCTACACGTATCTCCAAATAGATATATCTAACGTTGCAAAGAATATTTTAGCCAATAGAAAGATGGGACAGCGATTTCTTTGTAATAGGCAGATCTGCACAACGCCCGTCACTTATCATTGTTGCCATTATACGCTGATCGCAGGCGTGGATGTTCATTTATGTAAAAGATAGGTATATGTATGACGTATTATAAATCCAATGACAACATTGACGGAAGGGTCGTATCTAAAGGAACTATCTCTTTATCTCCATTAACGATTTCTCGTCCACACCTCGAAATTTCCAAACAGCTCCCGAATCGAAATTTTAGCACTTAATTCGTGGCGGATTCTAGATGGTTGAAAGTTGATAAGAGAACCTAATTCGACGTTTTCCCTCAATAAACCACCTTTTCACCGTCACATTATAACTTATAATCTGTTGTGGACATCAAAAGCATCCGAAAAGAGAGGTGACGCTTTCTTCAATCTATAGTCTTAAATGATGATATGAAACCCTACTTCAAGTCTTTGCCACAAATCTGCATTTTGCATCTCGTCACACCATATCTGTGTATTGGCTCAGACTTTTGATAAAAGCCCGAAAAAACATCTGACGCTTTCCCCTAGTTAAAATCATGAATGAGAATATGAGAGCCTAATTTACAACTTGCCCACAACACTACAACCTTTATTATAGAAGGACAATGATGCTATCGATCGAGAACTTGAAATGGAGCTAAAAGTGCCCAATCTAAAGCTTGACCGCAACGCTATACTTTCTAACACAAAAATAAATATGCGAGGGGCTAAAATAAATGACCTACTTCGTAATTAAATGTAGGCTTGGGCAGCAGGATGAATGCTGAAGAAGTAAAGGAGAAAAGTACCTGACGGTGTCAAGTGTTACTTCCTCGCTAGCGGAGACATGAAGTACTATGATAGATTTCATTTCCGAATGCAAACAATACCGCAATTAAGGCATTCTTTCTGAAGCTACCAGACACGCAATTTGTAGATAGAGAAATGTTTTATGCCATAAAACGTTTTTAAATGAACTTTATCTGTATTTTATATTGTTTTTTCGATTAATAGCTCAGATTTGTAGAATTTCTCTTGAAAATAGAGGAATATTTTGTTTACTGTGGAAAGTAAGGGCATTCTTATAGATTAGAAAGCTCTACTTCGGAATGTCACATTTTACCGAATACTTTTTTAGCCAGTTGCTCTATTACTAAAAATATCTGAACGGCTGAAATACATGACTATTAGATACTGCAGGACGTCTATTAAGTACGGTTTGTACTAGGTAGGAAGAAAGATTGAAAAATCATGTGAATTTTGAAAATCTTACAACACACAAGGAGCACCATTTTACTTTACAGATGCACATGCTTGACACGACGGCCATCGATTTGGTCTTGCATAATGGCCTTTACCTTGTTCATCCGTATGTCTAAAATTACCTTAAATATATTTAAAATAGCCTCACCTTCTCACGGTCTTAAGTGATAGGGTATTGAAGTAAGAACCTTACATTGTGGTATGCACATTGCTGTATCAACCTCTACTTAGCTCTTGTTAAATAAATCACATTTTCATGATTGATAGCAATACACCGCTTGTCTCCCTTGTTAAATTTAACTTTAACCTACGTCTTTTAAGAATTATTCAACCTTACAATAAAGTTAAAGAAAACACTCAACATGCCATTTGACGCCTACCGAGTAAACATATAACTTAAAGATGACCACGCTGCGCTGCTATTTTGCTCCAAAAAGGTCTGAAACGAGATTTTAGATTAAGCAGCAAACTCGAAGCTTGATGCAAAATCCGGATTAAAGTATTTAAAGTGCTATAAATAAAAACAGATGATCTATTTAATATTTGTAAAGTCCATCTTCATACCAGGTGCACCAGCGGACAACTGATATTTTATTAGCTGCATGTGGTCCTCTCATTAATGATTTTTCTGATCAGTTTTATATGAATTCAGTCGTAATACTCAGTGTTTTTGGAAAATCATAACTGATCTCCAATTTTATTACTTTATAAGCTACACTTTTGGCTCTGGTTCAACAATGAGTAAGATGATTTCTTTGACTTAGTTGAGTGTGTTGAAGTTTTAAAGGTTTCAAAGTATTAAAGAAGTGCCAAGAATCCTACATTCCCCAGTGCACTTCAAGTAAATGTGTATTACATGAAATAATTTAAGGTATTTAGAGTATTTGTAAAGTTACATGGGATTGGTAGGGGGGGTGGGGAAGTGAGGAATAAGGACGTGAGATCTTGGAAAATAGAATAGGAACAAGATGGTAGGGGGGCGATTGCTGTGAGACTGCTGGATATCATTTGGCAAGTACTATTGTGAAAGGCAAAATAAAGATCATTTTCAACAAGACTGTTGTAGAATTATCGCTTTCCAGAAGGAAGCAAATGCCTCGTCTTGATCACCACCACACACACCCCATCGCTCCTGCAGTAGTCAATGGTTGATATCGTTATTGTGAGATTTTAATTTTTAGGTTGAAGCAAATTAAATCTACAACCACTTGGCGAAAATGCTCACTTTGCATCCAGCAACGCCCTTTATGAGAGAGCAAAAGCGCCTTGCCAAGCGTATCAGAACCTTGCCTAAAATCACAACCTTTGTTGAAAAAATTAGGATCCCCTACTGAATCTACTTACAATTCTATAGAGACAGCTGCTATTGTAGACAAGAAGAACTTTGCAGATGGTAAGAGGAAAGTTAACAACCAAGATTTATGTATTTGACGAGTAATCAACTATTAGAAAACAAATTAATAGCAGTTCTTTTTCTGTAAAATCTATATCGCTTAAACTGGGTAATATTACATCAATCTATTGGCACCCCTCATATGCAGTAAATTCGACCATTGTCTGTTGCATAATTGGTAACCTGTCGAACACAAGGTGACTTTTCTGAAATTCAACTCGGGTAAATGTCGGCCTCACTCTAAACAGTTTTAAATAAATGTTGACTAATTGCTTAATTTGCGATCACCTGGCATAAGACGTATCCATTCGCTCAGGCCATACAAGATTATCATTTTAAAGAACATTAGTGTGCCGCACCTTAAATTCCGGATGGAATACCGGCAATTGCCTTATCCAATGACAGGAAAAAACATTCATTAACTTACGCAGAGGTGTACATATATTCTGAAGACCTGTTTGTCGTTGCTGCTTGCTAGAGTATCTCCGAGAAATCAAATATATCTTCGGATTTATCTCTTCTGTCTACAAACCATCTACAAAGGCTGAACTATTCTAGTTTGTTTCAAAAATAAGGCCGCAGTAAGGATATCAGATATCACAGGTAATTCAAAGTATTTGATTTTTGTCTGTTGATAGTACATTTTTGTTTAATGCATTGTGCTGCAAACTACAAGTACGAAACGGTACATGTACCTCAAGATGATAAGATAAAGTGGGTTTACAGAGGTAAACATATCATTGACAGAAAAAATGATACACTGAAAATTGTTGTTTAACTGGTATCAATAAAGTGCTCGTTATCCAAGTAACTTTCTTATAGATTACACTTTATGACGTTACAAGGAGACCGCTATGTGATGGATGGTTTTTAGCAAGTGTTGAAGTTAAGGGAACGATTGAATGCTTTTTTTTTTACATTCAACACCTTAGACAAAATTAGATTTTTAATTACACATACATCGGTACTCAGGAGCCGATTACCTCACACGGGCATAAATGTAAATATGATAACCAAGGAGTACACATTTTATAAAGATATATTAAATTAAGACAAAGGTGAAGTGCATTTCCAGCCCGAACTCTTTGCTCGCAATTAGATCACCACTGGTTTGAAATTGAGGCGGAAGAGGCGGGAACAACGTTTGAAATACCAACTTTAAAACATTGCTCACTGGTACACCGTAGACTACAGGTACAAGATCCGTTTGTACTTAATTTCTTTACCGAAAACAAAGATTATTCAACTGCTTACATTTGCGTATTCGTTTAAACATTTTTATCGTCAAAATTCTGTTTATTTTGCACTCTCATTAGGTAGGATCATTTTCAAAGAAATTTAACATTAAAAAGACTATTTTGAAACGCATAGGACTGAAACTATACGTTTTATAGCTGGCATATTCATACACGCACAATATGTATATTTAAATATGTATGTATATTCATATAAATTTCAAAAATACAAAACAAGACATTTAAACCAGCTTTGGAGCCTTCCGCTCATCGTCTGGTCTGACGAAGAGCGGAAAGCTTGTTTAAATGTATTGTTTTGGGTTTTTGAAATTTATATTATTGCAAAACTCTTGCCCTTGAATTTTATGTATTCATGTATCTTTATATACATAACATTAATCCAGTTGATCATCCGCCAGTGAGAGTGCTTAATGCATAAATACAGAGCAGTATCGGAAAGAAGAAACGCTAAAGGTATTAAATATGTGTTTGCCGTTATCGCAATAACGTGAAACATGGAGTAGAAAATCCCAAGCTCTAGCGCTTCTTCTTTCCTATATTTATATACATATATGTGCATACCTATATATATCCAAAAGAGATACATATATATATATATATTAAATCTGCAGACAGAACTGCTTCTCCCTTTCGTGGGCTCATCAATGAAGAACGAAATGAGTGTAGAGATAGAATTCTCGCTATGTAGTTGGCAAGTCTGATACAAAGACCGTTTAAAGAACTCGTATGGTATCAGCTATATATATGCCATACGTATCAAGAATTTGCCTGACGATCGTGAATACTTGAAACTCGGAGTAGAAAATTTCCAAATCTCTTCCTTTAGTGTCTCTTTCTACATGCCATACTATGAATTACCATTACATAAACAGTTAGAAGGTTGCTTTTTCAAGCTTTTGGAATTTTCATTTGTTGGTCAGGTTATAGCTTCCCAGCCTTTACGTCTGTTGTAGGTTTATCATATGGATACACAAACTCGATGAGTAATCACCATCCCTATTCACAATCATAATACATACAACTCAACGAAATAGAAGCTTGCATATAAGTTTCCATATTCCTATAACATATTACGGAACGTAATGTGTGTATTTATGTATTTTCATGAGTTATACACAAACACACACACGGACACACAAACATTTATATACACATACATATACATATATATAGCGACTTGGCTTTTCATTTCTGCATTCATTTAACTTTTATATATAATAAGGAAATGTTAGCTTTCGAATCCAAACATGGATCGTCGACTTTGAGATTGGAAAGACTCAATTGCTTCTTAGCATTAATATATATATATATATATATATATATATTGTATATATATATACAAAACCTATCACGGAATAAAAGCCAAAGTTAAAATAATTTAAAAACATAAAAGGCTTCGTTGCTTTCGAGGCATTCGAAAGTCCCTTCCTTCTTCAGGCTACAAAATGTGAGCTATAAACAGGGCTTTAATACAAATTTTTAAATACAGCGCGAAAAAATTAAAAGCAAAGATTCGCATACAAGGCATACATACGAAAATATTATAGCTATATATATATGAGCATTCAGGCAGACACATAGCAGTCATGAACTACATAGTATAGAACTCATTAAACATGACGTGCTTACGGCGCTGGCCGGTATCGAACCCACGATCTCCCACGCCTAAAACGAAGACTTTACTAGTGCACTATTTAGTAAAACAAGCAGGTAGTTATGTCTTGCAAAAAGCATGCCCACGATCAGGGAAGGTATGATCCATTGATATCGTACTTATAACATCGTTCTTCTAGTTCTGGCTGCTCATTCCGATCGCTTGCGATTTGGAATCTAAGTACACACTTGAGAACAAATTTCCATTTAGCCAAGGCTAACACAATGTAATAAGGAACTTTTTAACATTCTAAGATGTCTAATGGATTAAACCATTTGAGGATAAATTTATTAATCAATAGAAGAAGCCAATGTGTGAGCGATAAAGCAGCTGGACAGTATTCGTGTGCTCTTCTGTAAGCCCAGAATTATAGCAACTGGAAACTGTTTTTTAGGATTTTAATAGAGGAAGAAAAATAATTTTTTCTTAGGTTTCTTGTCTCTTAAAAATGCTATATCCAAGGTATCCCTTATATTGGATGTAAGATTGGATTGGTAGTATAAATCATAATTTATGGGTGCAAGTATCACAAACCTACCACAAAATAGAACGGACCATCAGTTTATCTCTGACAATCACATTCCTACTTCCATTCACAGGCTTTGGGAGATAAACAATTTTTTCAGCATGCGAATTTAGAAGCGGTATAGAAACTGTGTAATCGGCTCATAGTAGGTACACTAGGCTTACTTGTTTATGACAGTGTCGGCAGAAGATGTGAAGGCAATTTTCTGTAATGCGAAACCGAATATCCACGCAATAACGCTCATGTCTTTGCTATCGCTGATCAATCGAATTGATATCAATGATACCACCATTTCAATTTAAAAATAATCGTTAACCGTTCTGCTTTATGATGTCATGAGAAAAACGTGCACGTCATAGGAACCGGAGGACTTTTTTTAGAAATCCTTTAGGAAAATTTTCGACAATAAAGTCAGAGCCAAATTGCAGTAATCTCTTGATAAGAAATGTGATGGTCTGAGTTTACTTCGGCAAGGTTTCATATATTATGGTGAGTACATCAAACTTATTACATGAGCTGACTCTGGGTGTCGCAAAAGGTATTTTCTTGCCTAGTGCCTCTGTTAGGATTTTCCTGTGACTTCACACATTTTCTCTAGCTCGCGAGACGAGATAAACCTTCTCACAAGGTGGTCTCTACTGATACAGTGCTGTGTCTTACACTCCTTAGTTTTATATACATGCCCCTCACCTTATAGTGCCATTCTTAGCTTACTTTAACTGTACACTCAAATCTAATATGAATTTATCACATGTACTATTTAGAAACATCGTTACACTTTATTACTCGTGCAATGATGATGCACTTCTGGTATACAGCTTAGTTTTCAATATAGACGACAAAATTATCGAAATTTTTTCATCGAAAAAACAATCAACCGCCATCTTTAGGATAGAACAGGGAATATCAGTTTCACCTTAGTAGCATCATCTTGCTTTCAATTCTGAGGAGTGGTTAAATTCCGTGTTGCATATTGTACGCGAATCGTTCATCGTCACTTCGAACTTCCCAACACCAATATGGATAGAGCCCCCAGTGTATTTGCACATCATAATTTCAAGTAATGTCATTTTATGAAGAGGAAGTGCTACCTAGGATTTTAAAAAAATACATAAACAAAAATTTAAAGCGAAGATAAATGAGAGCATGCATTTGTAACTTGAAATTTTGGAACCTGAAAGTTAAAAATTGCTCTTAAATTCTGCTTGACATTCAATAACATCATACCGATTGAACCAATTTTTGAGTAGCAAGCCTTTCAATCAGTGTTTGTTTTTTGTGCAAGACCTTAAGACTATTTCGTACCCCTGAAACATAGCGATTTATTATGTTTTGATGCTAAAAATACCATAGAAGCTCAAATGTGGGAGTACATACTTTACTTTTGTCAGAAAAGAGGAAACAGACAAAATCATTACGAATTATCATTTCAATCGTGAAATTGACAAATTATGCAACGAGAAGAAAACGTTATCTGTGCAAATGATAAAAATATTTCAACTTGGATGTCACGTTTTATAGAAGTGTTCGAGGAGACAGATGTTTTCTAACTTAAAAATACCAGATTGTCATGAATTAAAAGCTTAGTTTTTCATTTCCGGTTCATTCAATGTTTTTCCCTTCACCTAACCTCTAAGCTAATGGGTCAGACATGAAACTCTTTTGGCTTGTATACAATTGGTACTTGTGTAGCAGTGAAGTGCAGCTTGTCTCTAGCTAGAGTACTCTCCCCAGTTAGTTGACCTTCATATACAGGTACTCATTACTCCATTTCCTCATTTGCCTTCTCATGTATATGCAATGTACGCTAAAATGAATCTGAAGAAACCAATAGTAATTAATTTTCTATGAACGTATGTACAGAATAATGATGAGTAACGTAAACCATTTGTAGTGACTTAGATGGTAGATATTTATCCTGTCGTGAGCCGCAGTCATAATTTCAAAGAAGAGATAATAAATGTCTACGGCATCAACTGAGTCGAAAGTATTAATGTATTTAAAACTATTTGTAGTGTATTTCCCTTAATATAACATAATGATCTGAAACATTTTCGGTAATTTATCAACAACCCTTTGCAAATTAACTTTGTGTTACAATAAGGGGCCTCCTTTTTAATAAAAACGAATAACATAATAACTTTGTCGTCATCAAGCACGGGACCAGCCTCTTGTGCCTCACTTAATCTGCAGCTGGGGTTACAATAATTTTACATCATTCAATAACTATGGTCACTTTGATCTAATAAATAAATTTAACTTAACTCTACTTTCAGTGGCATTTCCCACACCTCCTCTCTCAATAATTTTCAATAATCTGTAGCAATAAGTTTGATGATAGTCTTAGGTGAGAAATTGAATGAGATAATCTACCATGCGGACACTGTTCCTTGATTCCACTGCATCGTAGTATGAAGTTGATAAATAATAGTGTGCTAATAGCTGATCAAAGTCCAAACAAAAGCCCCCACTCCATCCCGGATTTAAGTAAATATTCCATAGTCACTATCATTGCAAACTGCTTACTTTTTCAGAACCTCAGTTGCCGTCAACTACAGTAGTTGCTATCTCGTACATAGTATCCAAGCAGTTGTTTACTAGATACAAGCAAAGACCTCGTTTCTTTCAGTTGAACTACTAAAAATGGGCGTTTCGATTTGCAAGTTGAATCAGAATATTTGCACGAGCACGGAAGGCAATAGTTCGAATACCGCACAAACTATCAAATATTTACAACCTAAAGTTTTAAGTTTATTTGCTTTTTTATTTGTTTGTCATGGAAAACTCTAACCGAAGCGAAAATTAGCTTATCTGTTTGCATCTTTCATCAAGGACAATAATGATCCAAATAAATATAGGGTCAACTGTTCCTTGCCCTTCCTGTTTAAGCAAAGGGCCATTCTATATTGACGTTTAAACTTTGGTCTCTTCAACTCATTGTTGCCCTTTGTAATGCATCATAAGTGGAAACTAGAAAACCCCTCTCGTTACCTCATCACAACAATAACAGCCCCTTTCTCCTACTTGGACCAATTAAGGTGGATCTATGTAGCGGGAGGGAAGACAGGGATATTGGGAAGAATTTAAAGAGTCATTTCCCAACAATTTGCTTGATGGTTGGCAAAGCATAGACAATCGAAGCGCACGAAGGCACATCAAGTTTTGGTTTAAACAAGGAACAAACAGCATGTACGTTACATAGAGAAGGGTCTAGACCATGGAATTTGGCATAGCTTGATGCTAGCTCAACTTCTTCCCGTTCAATCAAACTTCGTTTTATTAGCTATTTTAATCCTGAAGAATGTTCCAAGTGAAATTGTTAAAGAGACTGTAGACTGTCTAAGAAAAATATTGAGGTTTTAATGAACAACCTGCAAAATCATTCACCTTGTCTTTATTCCCTCTAGCTCCCTTTAGTATTTCTCAGGAACTTAGACTCTATTGAATATTCTATATGGACATGGTTCAACAAGGAATCATGTCCGGTGTGACAAACTTTTCATTTTCCTCTAGTATATCGTCAGACCTGTCATTTTATAATTTTCTTATAAAAAATTAACACTTTTAATGGGCTGCGAACACGGTAAAGGGATCAATGACAGTCCTATCATAGTCAATTCTCATCGGGAAGGAAGGCTGGCCTACAAATTGCATAGAGTTAGGGTAGGGGAACTCGTCACCCATAACGAGTTTTTGTCTCAATTGGCGAGCAGCAAAATTTTTAAATAACTGTCTCGCAAGAACAACCAAATGGTCACAAAATTCAAGTTTGTTATTGTATGAGAACCAAATATTTGGTACTTGTTACTTTTGTGCTGTTTACCCATGGACTTTCCAAACTTAACAATACTACGCTCCAATATTGAACCTGCTCTCAAAGCCATCGAAATTTCGTCAGACTCATTTTTCTTGCACTCTGGTAAGCACAAGACCCCAAGAATGCTACTTCTACTAATTATACCACTGGTACTCCCTGCTGAGATCAATTTTGAACTTAACTTTTTGAAGCGCTCTTCTTATTGGCTATTAAGATAGTCCAATCTTTTGCTTTTAAACGTTCTTAGGCTCTGACGCAAGTTGGAAAGACGTATATTGGAATTGAGATTAATCTTTCCACCGGATTATATGGGTTTCCTTTTTCAAGAACTAACCTCGAACCTAACGTTGATAAATGTCTAAAGTATTTCAGAAAAGATTAGATTGCTGTTTGCTTTCTTGAATTGGCCTCCTTTTTATCTCCCAAAGTGGTCATCAACAATGAATAGGCAAAGTAAAAGAGCAAAGGATGTTTAATCAGATAAACCAACATTTTGCACAATAATATTAGCAAACGAAGGCTTATTTTAAAATCAAGTTCTCCGAAACATCAGTTAAATAAAATAATCAATTTGTGTTCATGCTTGCAGGCCATGTTTTTACAGCAAACAGGGTTATTGTTGTTACACAATGGCCGGGGTATTTGTGGCCGACATCGAAAGATAGCTTTCCTGTTAAGATTAGATAAGATAGACATAGTATTTGCTATTTAAAAATATAATTCTATGCTTTAAGTCCTCTACATAAAAGTGATTGTAAAATGAAAAGATAGTAAATAGCTTTGAAGTAGTGAACTGCATTTTCCACCTCACTGTCGTGCTTGTAGCTACAATATGTCACGCCGATGCACTGTCTTACAAAGAAATATCTTCCTAAGCATCAAAACGTACTGAAATTATCAATGATAAGCTGACCGCTATTTTCTATTTTTTAGAATTCTTCTGCTTTTTGGCGCCTGCTTGTATTTGTAAGAGGCCACTTATCTTTCCTTGTGGCCGCTGTAAATAAAAAGACATAATTGCGCGGTCTACATGAAAGTGTCCGCTAGCCGCGTTAGATAGGTATACGCTCCGTGTAGAGATATTGATATGGCTACAGGGGTTTGTCTGACAAAAGCAAAGCAATCTCCTACTGGGTCGTTTGAGATCTAAGAAAAATCCCGGATTGTGGCATAGGTGTGTCAAAGAAAGTAAACTATCACTAATGGGAAAACCAGAGCACAAGCGACTTTCACTTTTTAATAAATGCTGCTGCCCAGATGCATAATAAAATGTCACATATTTACATAATAAGCTGCCAGTGATATGAATGAGAAGTGCTAAATCAATAAACCGTTTTGCTTCTGCTGGTGTCTAACGATCTTCGAAGAATGCAGTACAAAAAACATTGGCTTCTCAGAACAGAAAAAAATACAATTACATGTTTGCAAATGTAAACATAATAAGCATATTAATACATAAATTATTATCAAAAACTCATTAGACCTTGCTTGTTAGAAGTATTCTATGCACTAATAAATACGCACTACGATATTGTTGTCTATAAATGCGTTTGTATTATCCATTTGTTTGCTTTAATCTTCTATTTCTCAAGTAATGTTTTTAAGAGACACTATCCTCTTACCTGATTTCGAATATGTGTCGAGTGTAAACGTCATTGGAAGTCTGAGCTGTATTGCTATTTTCTTTTATCGTAACAACGACATATTTTGTGTAAGACGATCTGTGTTATACAGCTTGACAGTTTTCGATAACAAACTATTCCTAAACAAAGAAATTTAACGAGATTGCGAAGTTTTAAGCTGCAAGGCTGAACTTGTTGTTTTTAATTGTTTTCTACATCTTGTACATTTGTTTTAACTCTATTACATGTATATATATATATTTATGAGTGGCCTGAATAAGAGATAAAAATTCTCGAAATCTTGTCAGCTTGTAACCAGCCATTGATTTTTTGTCGTCTTATATATATAGATATATATATATAAGTACTCAGGCAGACAAACAAGCAGTCATGAACTACATAGTATAGGGGTTCACTTTCGACTCATAATAAGACTGAAAAGTATG
>JAAAKL020012346.1:0-13083 GCA_010016065.2 Carybdea cf. marsupialis auct. non (Linnaeus, 1758)
CCCTCACGCTAGTGTGTACAAATAGACGTTAACAGAATAACAACATTGAAGCGGGAAAGTTGGTTCATAATATAACAATTGTGGCTAGGAATATGTCAATATCACTGGCAGCACAGGAATATTTGTCCTACAGTCTGGAAAGAATATCAAGAAAGAGTATCAAGAAAGAGTATGAAATGTAGCTATCATGGTAAAATAATGACTGAAGTGATGAGTTGATAAAAACAACGATAACCATGGATATGACAATGGTAATGATAGTGATGATGATAGTGATAAGCATGATGATGATGAGACATGGCAGTGATGATAATCATGATGATGATAGTGGTGATAGTACTGGCTCTGGTAATGATAATGCTATTACAGTTGACTCTGTCTATATTGTCACCTCAAGGGACTGACAGAAAAGTGAGGGTACCTCTGAAAATGATGATGTAGTTAGTGATGATGTTTGGTTCCCAACTATGAATGAACCTCTATGTAGATTGACCTTATTTCCTAAAAGAAAAATTATGTACAAACTGAAGTCTGTATTTTGTCATTACCATATGAAAATGATCAGGTCACAAAAATTGAAAAAAACTATTTTAGAATGGAATCTTCACAAAAGTGAACTCAAAGATGTACTACACTGCATCCTAATCATTCATATATTTTGACACATTATTTAGTGTTCATTTGATGTCTCTTTCCTGAAGTAGAATTTGATTCCCATTAGTTTCCCATGACTTGAGCGTTTTATTCTACAAGAAGGACTTCATCTTGTGAAAAAATTTAAGGCATTTTCCTTCAAATACAAAAAAGTATGACTGAAGCTAGCCACTCAGTTATAGTGACTTGACATGGCTCCCCTTCTAGCTCTCTTTCAACTAAGGCATCATCTATATCTCTTTCTGAAGAATGCCAAAAATAAATTCCTCCTTACTGAAATACTGTGTTTTGAAATACCTTCAACATATACAGACCGCATTTGCATGAGAGCGAATCCAAATGGATCCGTGCCCAAACTGGTATGGATTGGCCTTGCATTTACACAAGAGCTAGAGGATCTGATCTCATTTGGATCTGCTATCCGTGCTCATTTGGGATCGCTTTGAAAGCAGGTCTCGTCTGGCTCTGGTACCAGACAGGTGTGGCATCTCTCTAAGTTTTACCACTCAGGATTTAAATGGATTATGGCAACTGATCAGACAAAGGGTAGAATAGTGCTCCTCTCCTTAAAGTAATATCAGATTACAAAGCAAACAATTTGACCAGGTCTTCTCTTCCTGCTCAATTTTAAAACTATTTCCACGCATGCACTTTCAAATGGATCCAAATGGATCCGATCTCATCTAAACGCATGTAAATTTTGGATATGTACCCATGTAAACAGCTGCAAAAATGAGTACGGATCAAAATGGATCCACTCCAAGATCGATCAGATCTCGTATAAATGGGGTCACAGTCTATACAATGTCATTGAAACAAAAGAGCAGCATTTTATTAGCTACAAAGATAGACCTCAATCATCATTGAGATTCTACTAGGCACTGATGATATAGCTGAAAAAGGCACTTTTTAATGTACAGAACATAAGAGTTTTGGATAGTGCCAGCCAATGTACAATCATATAAATGAAGTGGTAGGTGATGATATAGATGGTGTCAACTGTACAAGGCAGTGATGATGATGATAATGGTGGTGATCATTATGATAATTATGAACATGATGATAATAATTAATGAGACATTGATTCTGCTGCTACTGTGGTTGCTGTTGATGATATTAATGGCAATGATGATAGTGGTAATTATGATGATGGTAATGATAATACAAGGTAGTCATGATAATGATAATGAAAATGATGATTATGATGTGCTGATGACAATCAGACATATTAGTGATGATGAAGAGAAGGAGGAAGAGGAGGGTAATGATGATATAATTATGATCATGGAGGGTAGACACTTTCATGGGCATGTCAAATGGAGGTAATTCACATACTATTGTAGTGGTACTGACTCCCATCAAATATAAGCAATTTACAATCCTTTTCTAATCAGGCATTTACATCCCTTCTTCCTTTTTTGCAGCTACCTGTATTGCTCATATCATACATAATATTGACAATTGCTTAAACTTGGATCCCTGCCAATGTTGTGTGAACATTATCATTTTGATGATAATTTTGGCCATAGAAAGATAAACTAACTTCAAATTCTAAAACTGTTATAAATGTATCTCAGTTTATTTTTACCGTTGCTCAATTTGGAATAGGCATACTCTTTTTTGTTGGATGGTATTGTTCACCATATTCTCTCAAACACCTGTAAACTTGGTCGGCCTAAATTAAATACTGCCACTCCGTAAAACTGACGATTTGAAAACGGATATGATAGTGCGGAGTGCTTCCAAACTCCTGGGTGTCCATTTGAAAGCGCAATCAATAATTATATCATGAAATCATGATAGATCATGGGATTCAAATTCTTGCAAGACGCAAGAGAGAGTTTATAAGTTACATTACTTTCTGCGCTGCCAGAAGCTAGCTCCAGCATATATCTTTAGGTTACGTTTTACAAGCATCAGAATGTGGAAGTCAAAGGAACTTGAAGCCGCACTAAGTACGGGTTTCAAGAGGGTCGATGCACAGGCTGCTGATTATCATAAAATGAGCATCGACTTCAAATGAACTTCCAGAGTTCTTCCAAAATTATGCGTAACGTAGAATTTCAAACTGAGGATAAAATTCCAATAAGAGCTTTGTGAGAGTGAAGTCAGGAAACCGTGAAAGTAGCACGACAGGTTTATACATCAAAATAACAACACATTGGTATACAAATATAAATGAAGAGATAAGACTGCGCATTTCCCCTGGAAAAAGAGTGAAATGAAACTACAGAAACTTTGAGAAAAGCACTTACTCTGGATGCTTTGTCAAAGAAATCGATGCCAACCATCGGCATTTCAGCTATTATACTCATAGCTATAGCTATCTTCGCTTTGGTCCCTGATTATGTATTTAGGTGTTTTTCCTATTTAATGCTAAAATTTAAGAAGTTCACATAAACAACCACAATAAATTCTCAATCAAGCTCATAATGGACAGCGAAGTTGTTGTTGTCTTCATTCATCTGAAAAAGAGGCAGTCAGTTATTGTGCGAGGCTCACAGAGGCTGTTCCTTCAGCTGGTTGTTTGCATTTTTTCGATGCCGAAGGGCAATCTTTAGTTGTCAACACACAACTTTCGCGAAATAATCCTTTAGAGTAAAACCACACATTGTCTACAGATAAAATGCATTTTCTTCCTTCAGCGCTTTCATCTCACATCATAGGGACATCATCAAAGGTAAAATGCATAAGTACATACGTCTTAATCATGCCTAGTTTATAATAAGATCCCGAATATCCATTAGTACCTTTTCAATAAAATATATATGTAAATAGAAATCGTAGATTTAGATTCAAAGTAGTCAAACCTAATAAAAATTCTTTGCTGCAGTAAAACAATTTAACAACAAAACTGGCACGTTTGAAAAGCACGTTTGAAAGATATGTACATTGTTAGTTAAAATTCCAACTTGCGCTAAAACAACTCTTTGATACTACTTTCGTACTCGTTTTACCACCACAATTGTACTCTTTTCTTCCCTGTTGTTTATAGTTTTGGCCCACTTTGGACTATAAAACAGACAATGTACAAACCTTTCAAACAACCTAGTTTTATTGTTAAATTGATTTACTGCAGCCAAGAATTTTTATTAGTAGGCCTATTCGTCGTTGTGATTTAATATTGATATTTTCCATCCAAATGTTTCATGGATAGATTATATTTCAGAAGTTTCAAAGGTAGAGTTTGTGATAGTGCTGGTAGCTGCTATCCAATCCAAACCATCTGTTTTTTGATGGAATGCTCATCACTAACAATGAAAATTTCATCCACCAGATCTGACGGTCCGTAGAGGCAACAGTGGTTGCCATGGCCTTCTAAGAGCGGTACTGCTTTTGAAGGCAGCTACCCAAAACGTGGACTGCAAACTATCTCCATTCACAAATGTAATCCACATCAACAGCCATATGAACAAAATACTAGTCTAAACCTTGAAATAATTTACGATCTTCACATCTCATAGATTTCAATACTTTATACAATTAAAGAATAATACTCGAGGTTTTTCTCAGACCCAGGGGAAACTTTTTGATAGAAAGATTCCAGCTGATACTGTATAAATCCTATCCGGTGTTATTAGAATTCCCTTGGCAACGAGCCATTTAAAGAGCTTACGTAGCATGCCCTTCCACTTTTCTTACTTACAGTAAGCGATGCCATTTTAGAGAGAACTTTCTGATATGCAACAGCTGTCGGAACACAGGAGAATAATGGGATGTCAATCAGCTTGTTAGGTTTGACAACCAAGATTCTCATGGACCTTCATTGTAGTAGGAAGTTTTGCAAAGGATGAGAGGAATTATTCTGGAACTTTTCAACACCCAAAAATAATGCTTTGCAGGCATGAGATGGTGATAACATCGACTCCTTTTACAGTTTATCTAGGGTGAGGATTTTTTCAATTAAAAGTAAACAAAAACAAATGAAACACACAAACGGAGCTGATTTTTCTTTTAAGTTCAAACCATAAGAACCTCAACTTTAAATTTGTTTGTTCTTCCTTTCCCTCTTTTACATTACGAGGTTCGGACGGGTGGAACACTATTTGAATTAAAAAAATTTACAAGAATTCGTTGAGAAATTTGATCAGGCTTTTTTCGATAATAAGCAGGTTCAATTTTGACAAAATACCAAGACTTCTCTTTGCAAATTTTGCCCCTGAACAACTGATAATGCAATAGTGTGCTTTGATGTAATATAAGAATAATGAGGAGACAGTATTATTTATAAAAATAACATATAACTTTCTTCATGAAAAACATGAGTTATTTGAATAAATAATGAAGGATGATAAAATAAATCTAAAATAAATAAACCAAATCAAGATTTAGTACAATCAGAAAGTAAGAAAGAAGAACATAACATGGAAATCATGTTTGTAGATAAACTTAAATAGACACATATGATTCCGCTATTTAAGGTTATCTACAAATTCTGTAGTGCCAACCAACTCTTCTTCATGTTGTGATTTAGAAATGAGTATGGTGTTGGAGTTGAGGATAAGATGATCTTTGAATTTTCAATTCATTCATCAGGTTTTATAACCATGGACTAACTGTTTATTTTATTAGAACCAGTATAATATTGGCGGTTTTCTTAGTAAAAGTTATTATTATGTCCATTCATATATTGCATGGTACTGTTGTCCTATTACTTATCACGTTCTCTTAAGTTGTAAAATACTTCACCTGTAGCTTTGCCCTGTGTGAAAAAGAATGCAATCTTGTCGATACTGGCATGTATCATCATCACTATGAAGTGATTTTCTTGATCAAGGAATAGCCCATTGTCAACAAGATACACTTTCATGTGCCCCGGTGACAAAACTCATTGGAGTTTTCTCTCCCTTGTGTGACAATTGGTAATAGATCTAATGACTCTATACTAATAATTAGCATATGTAAATTTTGACGTTTTATCTAAAAGGGTTATTAACAATTACTTTTTCACCTTCATGTTTAGTGTTCGCTATTTTCGTCCTCCATTTAAGTCCCCTTGACGCTGAAGTATCACCTTACTATACATGTATGAGTACAAAATCACTTGCCACTTCCTTGCCAATCTTGCACGTAACTATTAATTGTCAGGGCCGTGTTCACTCTGATCACGTGATAGTTTTCTCTTACTCTTGTGAGTACTAACCATCAGGCTGCAAGTTTGTGAGACGTTCTTTAGTTATCAGAACATCCATATTTTGTGGCTATCTTCGCATCGATACTTTGTGGTTATCAGAGCATCGATATTTTGTGGTTATGGGAGCATCGATATTTTGTGGTTATGGGAGCATCCATATTTTGTGGTTATGAGAGCATCGATATTTTGTGGTTATGGGAGCATCGATATTTTGTGGTTATGAGAACATCGATATTTTGTGGTTATGGGAGCATCCATATTTTGTGGATATCTTCGCATCGATATTTTGTGGTTATGAGAGCATCGATATTTTGTGGTTATGAAAGCATCGATATTTCTTTCCTTCTTTAAAAGATAAAAAAACTTTTCTTTGTATTATTGATGTGTTATTGATGCCTTTGCTTCTTCTGATATAACTGTTATCTTGTTATAAAATGTTTTATTACTGACAGGGATCTACGAATGTGAAGTGTTTTTCCAAGAGTTAAAAAGTATTACCGTTCACTTTGTTCATTTTATTTACTTTATACTGATGGGGAGATGTGGACCCTTTTAGATCCTCTGGCAAACCTTTCGCTTTTCTATTACTTGCCCATAAATCTCCAAGGGCTAAAGTGTATTGACTTGTACTCTTCATATATCAGATAACTACATTTTGATGATAAAAATGACCTGTTACTTCATGTCTCATTAGTCCGTCAAATTGTATATTTCGTGTTTGAACACTACAATTATTTTCATTGTCAACTATATTAGAGAACAAAATATAAAGCACCATAATTTAAAAGCAACAAAAAAGTAAACAAACGTTTTTAAACAATCAAATCGCTATCTTTGTATATTTGTTACTGCGAAACTCGTGATGTATTTCTTTACTTATTTACTATTCATTATTTATTCATTTTATTTAAAGAATTCATTATTCATTTAAAAATATTTGGTGTGTCTATATTATGTTTTTATATATGTTTATACTTATGTTTTGTGTTATTAAGTTAATTATTTTCCTTATCTATTGATCTGTTTGTTTGATGTGTCTTTAGCTTCCGATCACGGCACGGTTACAATTCTCTAAGTGTCATCGAAGACGAGTTGCCATAGTACAAGTTCAGAGCTAACGACGTTGGAAAATGGCAAGAAGAAAAGCAGAGTGGCTGATAACCAATGCTAATAATTCGGCATCCAGATTCCAGTGATGCTACTCAATTTGCAAGCACTCTCTATTTGGTCACCAACAAACTTTAAATGAGTGAAGTTAAACAAATGATGAAAATGGCACTATTTTGCCCTTATTAAAAGCAAGCAAATGATTCTGTGCGGAAATGAGTCCATAAACGAATGATACTATTAAAGAATAGAACTATGAACGATTAAATCTTTGAATATATCAAACTATCAAAGAATCAATGTTTGGGTGAACCTTGATTCTCATGAATTGCAATTTCCTTAACCTTTTTCTAGCGTCTATCTGACTTCAGATGTTATGTCTCCCTCAGCATAGTCTTGTTCGTCTTCAGCCTAACCGCTGTATTCACGATGGTCTCTGAATGGGCGAAGCCTATAAAATACCTACACTAGAGTTAAGTGAAGACGAAGTCAGAATCCATTCTGAGTGTTTTTTGAACTTTTGCAAAAATGCCTGACATTGCAAACATTAGAAAAAGCAGAGCTACCTACTACACAGATAAAAGTTATAATTTTTTAAAGGGATCCGACAGGGAAGTGGAGTGTCCTTGAAACCAGAAAAGTATAAATAACTGTAAAAATTCAAGAAATATATTCTCATCCTTCCGACTTTCCTCTTATTAACAACTTTGCTTTACTAATTTAAACACGAGGAGTCGAAGAATTTTAAAGAAACAGTGTTATTGATGTATGGGGAGTTATACTCTATCTTTAACAAAGCGTTGCTTTTGTTTTCTTTCTTGCGTATTGTGCTTTGTTTCCTTTATTTAAATCTGATGAATGCAGAAATGGAGAATATTCTTTTTCAAGAGTCATTTAAGTTGAGAATCGTTTCAAATAGCAGATTTTTTCTGATCCACAATACCTTCGTCCAAAAAAGTGATACAAAGAGATTCGAATAGTTTGTTGATGGTACAGAATAATAAAACTGCACGAAATATTTCGTGCAGTTTTGCAAAGGGATTCTTGAGAAAGACAGAGTTTTCTGTCATTGCTTAATATAACACATAGTACTTCCAGACGTCAAAGACGTCAAATTAGACCATTCGCAGTTTCATGTCGGTAGCGTTGATTCAGGCGACTTCGTCATCAAATCATACATTGTTGTGGGGCTACTACTATATACGAACATACCGAAAGAAACATTTTATGCACATTTCGTAGTACGATAGTCAATTTTCTGCCGATATATGTACAGCCTGCCAATGAGAAGCAACGTGAAGTTAAGCTTGGTGAATCAATCGCTTTGGGTAAACGTATTGCAAGTGTAAGTGACTTGCTCAGCATCTTCTCTTTCATCGGATGTCATAGAAGGCAAAAGTTCTCATTATGCACTGATGAGGGCTTACTGCCTGCTTTAAAATGTATTGCAAAAGGGCAAAGTCTCTTAATAAGAGTCTCAGAAAAGTGCGTCTTCTATCTGAAAGTGTTTGCATAGCTTGAGACCTCACTTGAGGGTGCTCTTAACAACTGACTGAAGCCAAATTCAGGGTCGGTGCATGAAAGACTCATGTAACAAAATCTATTGTCGGAATAATTTTTAAAGGGCTCAACGTACTTTTGTGTAAGTAGGGACTTTTCGTTATTGATGGTGATTGATTCAGGTGTCAAGTGTATGCTTATTCAAGTGGAAGAAAGAGAGAAGGAATTCGTTAAGAAGAACAATCAATCGAATAGATAGCCGTGGGAAGGAATGGATGACGTAATTTTAAGCAAGAATCATCAAACTGTTTCCAGAGGAGTTGGCAAAGAATTTCACATGTTTTTTATCGTAGCTGAAGTTGCTTCAGTTAAAGCTTCGTCGTCAGTACCTAACTCCCTCTCCGCCCATTAAATTATTCTATTTTAAAAGGGGTTATAGGTTACAATTTAAGTATTTTATAAGTAAAATATTTTCAATTTATTTTGAAACTTTATTAGAGATATGAAAGATATAAATGGGTTAGGGAAACTCCACTGAAACATGGTTTATTTCTCAGTTTGAATAGACACAAGAGAAATAGAAATGCATGGTCACCAACGGGATTCGAACCCGTGACCCATGCATTTGCGTCGTGTGCTATACCAACTGAACTAGGTGACTCCCGTTGATAACTTGATCAATTTCTCTAGTCGCCACATTAGCTCCCAATACTCTACATGAGGACATCGACATCCAGCTCCATGCGGTTTTGGAGAGAAGCCTCTCTGTGCCATGTGACGTAACCATAGACAACACTTTAAAAGAATAGGTATCGAATACTTTAAAGTTTGCTGATTTAAAATGCCACTTCTATTAACGATGCAGCATATTTGTACTTATACTCTGTATTAATAATTATATTAAATTCTTGATATACATATACATACATGTATGGATATCTATCTATATTATAAAGGAAACCTAGAGGGCACCGTTTTTTCATCTCTACTGATAACCTTTGTATCCAGCTGATGCTCATGCAGTGTTGACATAAACCAGAGGACTCTGCGGCGGGATGTTTTACTCCTGGTAGCCTCAACCAAGGCAGATCAGTCAAAGGCAGGAGACTGACTGAAGATTATTAATTCTTAGAATATAGGATAATAATCTCCAACGTAAAAAATTCTTGGTGTTGAATCAGTTATAGAGAATGCGACCCTCAATAAACAGGTATTACACCCTCTTCAGCCTGGTCGATGTTAAATGACGACGGGTGCTGTCAACTGCAGTGGCATGGATCCATTGTCGCTCACCAATGACAGGAATGGTTGCTGTTGCACTGAAGTTAAGTCCATTAGTTTTCATCGATTAAGAACTGAGGGTACTTTTTAATATGAATTGCAACAAGAGATAGTGATGGATTTGTCGTTTAATAGACTAGCCAAACATTAGTTTTAGAAATGAAATGGGAAATGACGGATAGGAGGATCTACAGAGAATACGTTGTTTTTCTTAGGTACGATTGAAAATTTTCTGTGAGCAATTAATGACCAGTTGTAACTTACAACTGGCATTTGAGAAGACAAAAATAAATAGGTAATCAAAATCAAATCAAAATTGGACCGAAGTTGAGAACGACCCGAAGGCTCCCTTTCCGTATGGCTTCAATCCGAAGGCAGCGCACAATTTGACCCCAGTATCAACTGGTTCTCATTTGCCGACTCCGTAAGGATGACCCGCTGGGTTGGCGGCCAGCTCGATGGCTCAGTTCACAAATTGATGAAATAGGCAAATTTTCAAATCGGCTTGAGTGGGATTTGATCCTAGAACCTTCTGCACTCAAAGCTGCAGACGAAATCACTGAGCCATCGCGCCAAATAAGTAATAGTAATAGTAATAATAGGTAATAGTAATAGTAATAATAGGTAATAGTAATAGTAATAATAGGTAATAGTAATAGCAATAACAGGTAATAGTAATAGCAATAACAGGTAATAGTAATAGCAATAACAGGTAATAGTAATAGCAATAATAGGTAATAGTAGGGGCGTGGTAAAGACTCTCAAAGTGTGTGTATGGAGTGGTACGGGAGACGACGTTGATTGGACAGGGCTGCTACGGCCTTAGGCAATTTGATGCTCTTTGTCATGTCTTTTACATTAATAGTTAAACTTATAGATGTCTTGAAGCCCCTACAGGAACACTGGATACAAGACATTCAAGTTAAAATTTTTTAAGTAAAGAGTCCATCTTACATTTCATGAGAAATGGGAGACGTGGAAATGTACACGAATTAAATCCATAACTACTCATTTTATGAAATGCTACATGCAGCCCTGCAGTCATCAACCTATAGTCGTAGGACATTTCCACAATCATCTATCTTTCAATCTAGCCTCTTCTCCCACAACGCCACTTACTAAAGCGAGGAATTACTGTGCAGCTTACTCCAAGTAACACACTTTTATCAGCCTCGAAACGGCCGCTCTTATATTAAGCTTTTTATTTCCTTCCGCAGTTTAATGGCGTTAACGGGAGCCTTTTCAAAGCATCAAACTCCCTGAGAATGAACCACTCATTTTAAGTTGAAAAAATAGAAGAATACCTCTTTTCATCGTGTTTATATCCTCATTTTACGGAAGGAAAGCCAGAATTTGCAAACGTGAAGTTGTGACTCGACTGTGCCGTCGTTCTGTTTGTTTGAATCAACAACATAATTACTTCCACTGCTAAAAGTGAACTGATTTGCTCGGCATGCTCATTCTCGGAGCACCTCTGCTAAGTCAATGCCTCCATTTTCTAAAGTCAAAAGGATTTTGTGCATTCCTGCATATCATTTAGTTTAGATGGGATGCTCAAACATTTGGATAATTAAGGGAACCCCCCTCTACTCAAACAAAATGAAATGCAAGGGATTGTCTTCAAGGAAGTCTATAGAAATATCCAGGGCACCTTTTTGCTAAGTTTAATCCTAAATTGTTATGACATCCAAGATAATTGTACGATAATCCCGTATTACATATACACCATAATGGGGTGCTGGAATTTGATTTGTAAAGTTACTTTACCCACTAAATTAGTCCTTTCATCTATCACATGAGCAAATTATGTTTTACAGTCCTTAACTACTAAACTGTACAGCCCGCATTTCATGACATTTTTCACCGTTAAAAACTGACAGTGCAGTGACAAAGCATGACGGTAAACCAACACCTATGATAAAATAGAAACAGGAATAATTGCTCATCACTAGTCCTTAAGAAGCAGTGAGTAAGAGCTTGATCTCGTCCTTCAAAATGAATTGAGTTGCAACAACTGATTAAACACACTTAAGAAACAATATCATTTGTCCCACATAAGAAATAGTATCTCATTTCTTCCACGATATAAAAAGCAAAGGATCTTCCATTTTCCCCACTTTTCATTTGAATGATATCGTATCCTGTAGCCATGTTGTCTATCATTACTTTAGTTTTGGCTTACACCTTGGCAGTTGGTAAGTAATTCATTATGCTGTAAGAACTTTTAAAAGCAACAGTTTTAGAAGCGTTCAAAGGTTAAGATGTATTGATTTCATAAACTTTGAATCCAGGTGCTCCTTCTATCATATTCGTTTGTGACTTCTCCAATCATCAGGTTGTTCTTAATTCTAGGTGACCCATAAATACAACTACAAGGATAAACTCGAGATGACGTGCTCATCCTACCTCTATTTTGTTATCAAACTTTCACCGTTATAAAACTTTATTCTTATCAGTCCAAATTTAACGGGAAAACTTTTTGTATGCATTGTTATGTCTCGTATTTATAATTTTTACTATTCGTATAGGCCTAATTTAACAATTTTATTTGTCTTTGCCAACACCTTAATTTATATTTTATTTTGCAAAGACTCATAAAATCAGCCACTTCACTCTATCCTCCAAAAATAATAACTGATGTATTACTATTTGATTGAAAGTTTCTTCGTATAGATACAATTCTCATAGCAACACGATTAAACATTCCTTCCTATTAATGTTCACATAATTGTTTGATGGTTGTTGTCGTCTCAGTCTGATGAGCAAATGGGCAAACTATCAAGATAAAGTACGTAACTTTTTGTAACTATGAAAGACAGGGAAGAGAGTTGCCTTTAACAGCATTGATCTTAATATGAAATTCCATAGCATTTTACATAAATGCATTTGTTGTAGGCTTCTGTCATCAACTCTAGAAAATAAGAGAATTTGGCAGTTGACTATAACGACAAGGAATGGATATCGTGGATAAAAATAACAACTTCTTGTCTTAATTTAGTTAGTCTGTACGCTTACAACAAAATTTGATTTGTTTTCTTGTTTTGGTTTCATTTTACACAAAGGGATAAAGTACGAAAAATGTGAAATTCCAAAACGATATGTAGATTTTTATTTACTAAAAGAGGTACTAATTTTGAATCAAAGTACCTTCTTGGCATTAAAAGTACAACCTGAGAAATGGGCAACTCTGGAATAGGTAAAGGGGGGAGTGGCTAACTCTTGTTGAACTGTAACTAAGTTTGATATTAATGATGAAATAAGCAGAAGTTGAAAAACGCAAGCAACTAGGACATCATAGTAGCTTTAGCCAGTCATCTGTCCTATCGCTTTAAATGGACGAGAGAAAAATTTTCATTAATCAAATTCAAATTCTAGACTATCCATGAATCTACCAACTCGTCTACCAC
>JAAAKL020012347.1:0-13083 GCA_010016065.2 Carybdea cf. marsupialis auct. non (Linnaeus, 1758)
GGTGTCTTTTTTATGCTCTTCCCAATAACGATAATCACTTCAGGGGCAAATTCCTTTTTGAGCCCTTAAAGTAAAAGGTAGCTTATTTTTATTACAACACAAAAAGTTTCCATCACTTGAAATGAATTTATAAGTGGTTAAAAATATATCATTTGTTTGTAAGTCAATTATTTAAAAGTAAGATATTACAAAGGCATTAATTTATAACAATTTAATTCCACAAAAATTCTATTTATAAGTATTATTTTAAAATGTTAAACATTTTCCTGAGGTGTGTTTAAAAGAGGGCATTGTCAGCTCTATAAACGTTTTTTCCGTTCGCTATTGTTATGTTAGGGGAAAGGTTCTTGCACAGAAAGCGTGCCCTTATATACAGGCAAAACTTGGGATTTTAGAATAACTTTAGTAAATCTGAATGTTTACTGTATTAGATCTTATGCGTTTGGAATTAATCAATGCCTTTGGAATATTTTAGTTTTGAATAATGGATTTAATAATTGAATTGCAAGTTTTCCTGAAGCGATTATTATATTTGAAAAGAACAACTTGCTTCTTCCTAGCTCGCTAGTCGGAAGACAAGAAGTTGAGGAGACACTGACACAGAATTTTGTTTCGTGGGAGGGAGGGGGAGGTTCAAAAAACATACAGAAAGCAAAAACATACAGAAATCAGGTGTATTAAATGGAAAAGATAAAATACAAGACGTATGAGTCTCTGAGTACCTAGGTCAGAGATATCTTTTTATCCAGTAAACCCTACAAGATTTATTCATGTGCCCATTATCTTGATTATTACCCCTTGTTTGAATACCTAAAAGTCACTAAAAATCACTGGCAGATCAGGTGTTTTCTAGATGCCGCCCTGTTTTACGGTCACCTGTCCTCTACGGTGATTTTTCTCTTTTGGTTGATTTCCCTTGGCGCCTGTACTTCGTTACCCTGGAATAAATTGCAGGAATATTTTCATCGTGCTGGACTTTTGTAAGGATGTAAAATGATCCGTAAAAACGCTTTATCGGATGTGTTTGCTGGTTTGGTCTTCCACTCTATCAAGGACGCGCTGCAGTGCTTCTTTGATGGAGGCAGCACGAGACAATCTTAGCTGATTTTTTTACTATTGTCACAGACATTGGCAAGGATGTGTTTTGTAGGCAAAAGCTTAGCTAAAGAATGGGTATGTCAATCCTTAGTGATAAAATTGAGCCAGCAGATTGGACCCACCAACCACACTCCCTATTTAAAAGTCTTCAAATCAACCTAGAATCTATAGATTGACGTTTGCTGAGGCCCAAGATTGGATGCTTGGGGTTTTAGCTTATTCGCAGTCCTCCTCCCCTCTTTTTTAAACACTGATCGCGTTGCAGCACATTCTTTCAAATTAATCTTATTTTCTTGCTGCACGTCCGATTTTTAAATGAACGGACGTATTCAAAGCAAAACTGATCCGAAAAGGAAAAGTAACCCGTTCCTAGAAGTGGCTTCGGCATTGATCAGGTGAGTACATTAAAATAATATATTGAGAGAAAGCCCAGTTGGCTCCTAATAAAAGCTACACGGAAACAATGGTTTCTTGCTTCAAAGGGCCCTATGACAACCACTTGTCGACAAGATTCTCTAAAAACTGTTCATTCATTAATGATCCAAGATTATAGGTCTACCTCTGCTAATAAAAGGAATATACTACAGCTTCCTATATTTACACACGGCGTACCTCCACGTACTCACTTTCATGTATTCATCTCACAAAATAATTTTGTAGATATGTCTATAAACAAAAGCAAGTTTTATGGAAGTAGGTATTTTGATAACTGAGTATCAGGAATATGATCAACACATGTGGATACAGATATTAACTCATAATAACAACAATCAATTTCAGCTTGTAAAAAGAAGTTGTATCTTTTACAAATTTTATAGCATTGATGCTCTGGAAAGTCCTCTCTTGGCTGTATATTGACGTATGCTTTTATGCACTGGTGACCTTAGTATTCGTGTTGTGCGCCCTACCAACTGAGCCAGGTGAGCCCTGTTAGTTACACATGGCGCAGAGAGGCTGGCGTTCAAAATTGCAAAGACCTGAATCGCGAAGGATTCTCAAATACTGAGAAAGATTGCCAAAAATGTAATTTCCTTGCAGAGTTTCTCTAAAAGAAGTCTAAGATTATGTTTTCGTTATTCTGCAGAGGTACACATTCTATTACATATAACTAGAGTAGTAAAAAGCTGTATTTTTCTCACGTCAGCTGGCAGCTGAAGTTTTACTTCTAAGATCAGTGCTTTAACAAGAGAAGTTTTATCTAGGGAAGGTTGAGGGCATAAGTTATTAAAAAATATCTGGATTCCCAAATCTATCCTTTGAACGATATAAACGCAAGATGGTTAGTTAGCTCAAAGTGAATTCCCTTCACATAGTATGCCCCTGAACATAAAAAAGCTTCTGAATGTTTTGTCTGTCATTTTAGGGATAAGATCGAGAAATAGTGCGTATCATAGACATTTCCACTGATCTTACATTTTGAGTTTTCCTAAATCTTTTCTCGATTTGGTGGAATCTTAACAAGGAAACCAATTTCGGTGTCGCTTAAATATCTGCAATGGGTAGTCAGCTTTTTTAGGAACTTGCATTGCCAGTGCAAATCGAGAGTCGTGCGGGGTCCCGGGGAAAAAAATATTTGGGGACACGCCCATTTTATATTAGGAACGCCCTTTTTAAACAGGTTTCTTTTTCCTAGCGACGTATGCGGAGAAAAGAATCATATCGTATGACGTAGAGGTTGTTAATTCTTTGTTAAAACAAACTTTCAGATTGCTACAGTGCGTTGCAATAAAATAATAAAGGACCTATTTTTAACTGCGAGCCCCTAGAGGGCCCAAATTCCGGGGCAGTGCCCCGACTACCTTCCCCTTTCAGCGCACCAAACACACTTTTCGTGGTCCCGTTCATCTACATTTAAAAAAAAAATATAGTCAGGGCATAACTTGTGTGCTTCTTTAACTAAGTTACCTAGTTTTTTATTCCCTTGCACACTAACAACAGATTGTCTTATGATCTTCACCTCTTCAGGCCTTATCATCACAACGGGCTAATCGCAACTTCAAATATACCATATTAGACTCTCGAGTTTGGACGCGTCGTCACTAGCTGTCTTTCTGTTTCTTTATTAGAAAAAGCATGTTATTCAGTTTCAATTTCATCAATTATTCCTCTGAAGCATGTACCTCTGTAGCCCAATATCAGATTAAAGATAAGGCAAATAAGGCACGTACCTTAGGGTCGGCCTAAAATCCTGGCCAGAAGTAAATAAAGGTAAAAAATCTGATTATCATCATCTGGTGACAAAAGTGTTTTAATACTGGGATGTATATGTCTAATCCGCAGTCGTGAAATTTGTCCGAGCTTTTAGTTGGTTGAACATTTTCGAGCGACAGATCTGTAACTTGCATAAACTTAAGTACCAAACTTTATACTGATGTACAGTACTTCCAAATTTGTACACTCGAAAAAATTTTAAGCCTTTAATTTCAAGCAATTTAAAGTTATTTTTGTTGTTATTGAAGTTCAAGATTTGTATGCTCGAATTTTTTCATGCCACCAGGAAATTCTACATCCTAACTGAAGTATACAGGTACCTTATCTGCATTCAAAGTGATTTGCTTCATAACGATGACGTGAAGAATATCTGACAAATTTACAGTCGCAGAAGCGTGCAAAGTTATAATTCAAGCATTTCAACCCCGTGGTAATTAAACTGCGGTCAAGAAATTGATTACTCTGAATTTTTTGTGATAATGTTATCTGGTGCAATTCAGCTATCTTGTTCCTCGTCTCGTTGAGCATATTTGTACGGTCTTCAGAGCTCTAATCCGGGACTGTGTTAATGGCAACATCAGTCAAGATTTTCCCTGCCTATAACTTCAACTACACAGTGAGTTCTTAAGTCCTTAGTAATATGCCAGCTAAGCTACTCAAGAACCTCCTTACTTGAGTACTTTGCATTCTGTGGTGGTTACTCTGTTAACTTGAACGATTTGGTCGATAAATGTGTAAATACTTTTTGTACCTCGCATTTTAGTTTTCCGCCAAATAACATCGAAGCGAAGTGGCTAAAGTACTATAACTATCTATTTGGCGTTGAGGTTGCAAAGTTTTTAAAGCAGTATTGATGCCTTCCCATGATTCGCTCACCAACAGAAATGGTAAATTAATACATTCCAAACATTATTGGTTTAGAATGAGGGTTTGGAATGGGGCTAGGATTAAGGTTAGGGTTAAAGATATACAACGTTGAACCACGGGTACAGCACCAAAACATCGGCGTGCGACTAATCACAAGATGACATTTAATATTTTTCTTCATACCGGGACGTCAATTGTTGTATTAAAAGAAGTCAGTATCACGCAATCAATTCTGGACTAGATGATTTTAAATTATTTTAACTCTGAGCATTTTAAACTAGAATACCAATTGGAGTTTTAAACACGACACGTTCAAGAAATAAAATCGGAGATTAACAAGAGTGCACAGCAGTATGCTAATCAGGTATGACTTTTAACATGTACTATAACTACCCTTGATTTTACGTATCTCTTAGCAATTCCTATCGTACTGTGATCATTTGTATCTCTGGCCGTATTTTTGCATTTACTTTATCGGTTAAGATCTTGAACAAAAATCGTCTCAATTGTAGTCAATACTGACTTTTGTCAACAGCATTGCTCTGACTGTCTACCACAAGCTTTGTTTCTTGTCACCAGACTGCAAGTTCTTCTTTGACAAACGACCCTTTCTAAAACATTTACCAAGGGAACAGTGGTGAAGTTAGCGATTATTTTTATCGTGCTGGGCATGATTGATTTATCGACAAAGATACGGCTCCCTTTATAATTAGTCACGTATCTCAGAAATCGTGCCATCTCCCTTTCATTGGTATTGAATCCACTTGGGCTGCCTCCCTGTGAAGTGTGCTCTTTCCTCTCAAAATTTGCTTGAAGTGTGCCATCCCGGGCATGAACATGTGCACAGTGATCTAAGCGATCAGCGGAAACAAGCTTAAAGCAACAAAGAACACCAATGAAAGTTGTTTGCCCTTTCATGCTCGCCTGACCAACAGATTTTTTTCTCGCTAGACTAAAACCCCGGATACACGGTGCAACATGTTGATGCAACAAGTTTCGCTCAACATGTTGCATCGTGTAAACGAACCAAGTTGTACGACTTTTGTTGCACGCAATATGTTGATACAACTGATTTGAAAATAGAACAGGTTCTATTCCTCACAACATGTTGTGCCAAATCAGCCAAGGGACGATGCAAGTATGAGGGTCATACGAAAGGGACGATGGGAAGCTAAGAAAGAATTTACAATATTTCATAGACGTCTTAAGACGGGAATGGGCGAATTACCTGAGAACATATAAGAAAAATAGTTGTTGCTCCAAATATAAACGCAGTTGTGAAACGCAGTTGTGAAACGCAGTTGTACAACAAGACAGGGTCCTCTGAAAGAGTTGTATTCAACATGTTGATACGACACGTTGATACGACATGTTGATACGACATGTTGATACGACATGTTGCACCGTGTATATGGGACTTAATTACGTCTCATGAGCTTAAAAGTTTCTCGGTACTTTGTTAACTCAGCATGTCACCCCCAAGTTAGCCAACTTACTGCGGATGACATTGTCATATTCATTGAGGATCAACTTAATGCAAAACGGTTAATAGTGCATGAAATATTTAAAGTCTGGTCGGTGATACAGCGAAAAGAACTAAAAACCGATTAAGTACTAGCCATAGGAGTACAGAATGATGCAGCCAAGCGTGACCTTCTTGATAGACAAGATTGCAAAGACGAGACTTTGACGACTCGGTGTATTTACTGCATTAGAAACACAATAGTGCTTAATCTGGCCTTTGCGAGTCCGGATGACCAGCTGCCGTATGCGAAGGCTACTGAAATTGCAGCGAAGAGCGAATCCAAATCAAAGGTTACCAAAGAGAACGGTTACGAGTGGAATACGGGGGCAATGTGTGACGTCATGATTTTGAAAATGTTTGAACTATGGATAAAATACTCAATTTTTATGTTGTCTTAAAAGTAAGAACGTAAATGGCCAGAGTTTAGAGTGTTGCCCTTTCCCAACACCGAGATTTCAGCTTTCAAAGTTTTAAATCTCTCTAACAAAACCTTATTTGGGAGTTTTCTTGACAGATGACGATCCACCAGACGACGCCGAGATTAGAGAGAGAAGCTTGGACACTAGTTGACGACCTGTCGTCTGCCAAATTGTGCTTTCGCAAGCCGTCGAGCGCGTAGTCAATTATTTGTTGTTTGAAGATCGTGGTGTAAAAGGACATCTGTGAGAAGGTCGAAGGATATTATTTGGAAAAATAATAGGGCGGTTTGTCGCTGGCTTACGATGCCGGTTTTATCACTTTTCCATCTTTATGATAAAAGTTACACATCGAATTTTGCGATACCATATTGAAATTCGACTTGGATGAACTGTCAAACAACGAATGTACTGTTGGATCGTTTCAAGAGGGATGATTTAGTCAGGCTATCTGAGGCATTAAAATCCCAGGATATTGTGACAACCGCGCGATAATTGATGGACTAGAGGCCTCCTGTCTCTTTCTAAAAAGACTTACTAACCCATGGCAGTACTTCGATTTTGTGCCGTGATTTGGGAGATGAGTGCTACAGTTCAGCTTCATTTTCAATCGTGTTTTTAATGATTATGGCATCTGTTACGAAAACTCCCTACTGTGACGCATTGTGTTAGATTTTACTCCTACACACATCAAAACATGAACCCTTGTTTTGTAATCTTTAAGTATACATAACAATATTGAACCAAATACTGGTATTCTTTATCGAAAATCAGCAATACTTTCCTTCGTTATCTAGTTTACATGAAAATCAAGAAAATTTCGACGTTGACGAGAGGAGGACGAGAGGCAGGTAGGGAATGACCTAAATAAAGCATGCGCATTAGCGCTAGTCCCATTCTTTCCTCTATAATCTCGTCGTCGTCTAGTGGCTCGACATGTGTTGCGAAAACTCCGTATCAATTGATGCTGGATCCTAACTTAAGGATCCAAGGAACATCAACAGAGTTTTGAACAGAGATTGTTGAAATTCAAACGCTTCTAGTTTAAACACTATCTATACTACAGGCCTGGTATTTTGGGAAACCGTCTATCATTGGATTACCTTAAGATATGTGGAGTCAAATCGTACAATCTCTAAATCTTTTGATTTGTGACGTCATCACTTTCCCTACGGATTGGGACCTGATGCTCAAATTTGGACTTTGAAGGAAATGCCTAACAAACCAATCACTCAGAGGAACCTTGATATTCCTCCCGGAACTTGCCCACATTTTACGATCACATGGCTAATGAGCGCTGGTTTAAGGATTCTGAGTACAGCTACGTTATGTAGAGAATCGTAATAAAGATGTTAGATCACAAAAAGGAAAGCGGTAGCGGGCAAAAATTGACCTTATCACGGCTTTGACAATAAAGATAGTAGATGAAGTGCAGTATCAGAACTGGCACCCTGTGATTTAAACAATTTTATTCCCGGATAAAGAACACAGTTCACAGATGGATACATGACCCTGGGATTGTTTTTCCTAACAAAAGATTTAGGAGGGCATCATACCATCAACCTCATAAAATGACGGGGCTGAACCTCTACTGAGGAGGGGTAGCAGACAGGTCCTGCGTTGAAGGCAACCTGAAATCCTCTGTAATTAACATTATTTGTAGAGTTGATTCCATACGCCCCTTTTCCTCTGGCAGAACTATAAATGGTGACGAATGTTTTGAAGCCATTAGTGAGGAAGTACTTACAATGTCTGGAAGTGCTTCATACTCCCCTTTCTTTCGCAAACTGCTATGCGTGATGCCGTAAAGGAAATACATGGCAAATCCTAGGAAAGATTAAAAAGTAATGATCTTACAGAAAAGGACATGGTCGCAGTTAAGTACTATAATACATATTTAAAACTTAATGAAATTTTAATGACAGGATGCTGGAAAACCCAGGTGGTTCAAAGACAGACAATCTGACTCACCTGATTACTGTTAAGCTTCTACTTTAGCAACGAAAGGATGCACCTTTTTAGATTTGCACATTAAAGACGCGGGTCAGAAAGATAGGAAGAGCAATCGGATTCACAATTTCTGCGTTGTCAGTCTTTTTGAAATTTGGAGGGGCTGTATATGACATATTTAGGCAAGTAGAACACAATTGCTAAACGAATGGGTTTACAGTTGCTGGAATCAAACAGTAATTTTTTGTCTCATTACAAAAAACTCGATAAACGTGGACTGTCAGGAACAGCAAGAAGAAAAATAGCGAGAAAACGGGATAAGAAGGCGTGAACGAAGATAGGCAACAGCAACCGCAACAAGAACTAAGTCCTATTACAAAAAACTCGATAAACTTGGGCAATCAGGAACAACAAGAAGAAAGAACAGCGAGAAAACGGGATAGAAAGCCGTGAGCGAAGATAGGCAACCGCAACCGCAACCGCAACAAGAACTAGGTCTCATTAAAAAAACTCGATAAACGTGGACTGTCAGGAACAGAAAGAGAAAAACAGCGAGAAAACGGGATAAGAAGGCGTGAACGAAGATAGGCAACAGCAACCGCAACAAGAACTAAGGAATAAGAAAGGCATGGAGACAAAACAAGGCAAGATGACACGAGGACAAAGATGAATAATACATTAATGATCACGTGAGTAGTAAAGAAAGGAAAGAGCTACAGAATAAGCTGAACTGCGCCAAGTCCATCTAACTGCAGAGAAGCATTTCTAGTTCAAGGAAAGAATCCATCCAATCAATAATTACTATGCCATTCATTGTTGTGTCTGTAGTCATAATAAGAGCAATGCGTAGTTCCCAGGGAATTAGTTACGACGTTTAGGCTAGATATAAGTTGATATTGAATGGTAGATTTGAGACATTTAAATTCAAAAAATTTAAATAACATTTAAAAACATTTATTTTCTGTGCCTTTGGGAATTCCAAGATGGCGGAATGTTTGAAAGTGGGTAATATAAAAGGATAGTGCCAACAAAAGTTCATGGAAGGGGGGCGTATAATTATAGAGCGTCAGGAGATTCTCTTCTGGTGTTAAAGTGAAGGAATATAAAAATTACCAATTAAAGTAAAACTTGTATCTGAAATTTCTTTGTTTAAAAGTTGAAATAAGTGAAAAAGAAATAGCACGATCTGTCTTTCATACAAACCCAACAGGTCTAATATGAAGCTTTGATTGGGCAGTGAATTTTTTTAAACGAAAACTTCAATAGAGGTTATTTAATGAGACCACAGTTAACGAGCTTTCTCAGGAGACGTTTCTAAGCCAACATTTGGTCCGTTAACTGGAATAGGGAAAATAGAGAAATCAACTAAGGAAATAAATCGCTTGCATGATCTGGCACTTATTGTCCATGATATAAAAACGATCGCTCCTGTATCTTAACCCTAGTCTAACTGGATCATCTTGAGATTCCCAAAATGGGGGGAGGGGTTGGTGGTAGGTCTGTGGTTAATAACTCTTCTATGTAGGTATTGAACTTGGTAGTTTTGTTTATTTGTGCGTTAGCAAGCTAACGAAAAGTATTGTTATATTTGAAATTGGGGCTTATGATGTGAGATAACTGTCGGAAGTTCCTAAAAATCGTTCAGAAACCCACTACTGGAATACCGGTTTCTACCTAAACGTAATCAAGTTTAATATTTAGCTTTGAAAAATAGAAAACAGATAATTGAGTACAAGGAGCTGTTTTAGATGGACTTTACCTAATTTTTCTATTCTGTATTTTATCCGCTGACATGTCGTGGTAGTTGTAGTTAACTTGACTTATGACGTCATTATTAACAAATATTTGATTTTGCTACGATTGGGCAATTCGTTTATTATATATGAAGATACGAAGGAATTTGTAGCAACGCGGGCGTATTAGCCACATACCCCCATGGATTGGGTTAAGGGAACGAATTTTGGCGGATTTCTAAAATATCCGCGAAAAAGTGTAAAGCAATGCCTATAAGTTGTCTTTTGTCATCGCAGCATTTCTACACCGACAGACAACAATATTCGTAAGCCTAAGCTTCCCGGGCAACGCAGGAATATTCAACTAGTTGATAATAAAATGAAATGAAAATGCCGTGATAAATGTAGATCGTGTCTCCTTACAAAGTAAGTATCAACAATCTTCTAAGTTGATAAAAACGTTAATCACTTTCCTTCCTCTGCATGCATACCATCCAAAAGTAGGTTATCTTCTGGATCCAAGGATATTAGGCTATTACCTCTCTCCTGCCTACCAACTCCCGTTCTTTCTGATATCATTTCAGGTTCTTTTCAACACTGAGAGGTGTAAAAATCTGTTTTAAAAATAGAAAACGGTGTCTTCTCTACTATTTTTGACCCACTTTCATCATAAAATATCCTTTCACCCATGTAATTATCAGTTCCAAAGGTAAACAGTGTCCATGTTATTTATCTTGTACTCTAAAACAAAAACTAAAGATCATTCTCAATCATACCTATGACCATCCAAACACCAAATCGAATCCATGTCAACTTCCGTAAGCCAAGAAGAAGGTAGATATTGATAAATATGGCAAAAATTGGTAACCACGGCACCAGTGGTGTTTTGAAGACTAATTGCTGTTTATTTTGTGGTTGTACTGCAATAAGAATGGAAGTGGCTAAAATCGCGGCTACCAAATAACTGAAGATCATCCATAACGACAGCTCGAAATTGAATAGTCTATCCATTTCAAACGTAAGGAGACTTGTCAAGCCAAACATTTCTAAAACAAGAGCAAACACTGCAAATATAACAATTCGTTCTGTTCTTTTAGTGGGACTACCACATCTACGTCCAAGTAACAGGCTGTTTTCACTACCACTAAGACGTCTTCGGCTAGATTTTGATTTTCGTCTGTCAATGACTGTATCTGATGGTAGAGGTTCAATTGGATCTAAAAGAAAAAGGAGTATGTCATCAGGACTACAATAAATCAGTTTAAACATCAAATGGCATTCGTTGACAACGGTATCCTGCCGCAACTTAGGAATTACCTATATCCATCTATTAATCTATCCATCTCTCTATATATCTATCTATGTATCTATCTATAACTATATAAAACTGAATAAACACGAAGTGCCTACGGCGCTGGCGGGGATCGAACCAAGGATCTTTCACACCGAAAACGAAGACTTTACCACTGCACTTAATAGTGCAATAGAAAAGTCGACGATTCGGGTAGTCTATCCCGAATTCTCACCACCATCAGCAACCTTAATTTTTGTTTTATTGCTGCTAGCTTCATCAGTGCCATTTCATTGATATAAGTACTCAGGTAGTCACACAAGAAGTCATGAACTACATGGTATAGAACTCATTAAACATGAAAGGCTTACGGCGCTGGCGGGGATCGAACCCAGGATCTACCACACCGAAAACGAAGACTTTACCATTGTACTAAATACTGCAATAATAAAGTCGACAATCCGGGTAGTCTATCCCGAATTCTCATCACCACCAGCCATATTAATTTTTGTTTCACTGTTAGCTTCATCAGTGGCATTTCATTGATATCAGTACTGAGGACGACTCATTTTCTCATCGTACTAGATATTGACATATTCTAACAGGCATATCCTGTGATGCTCAATGCAACTACTTGGTTCAATATTGCCCAGGCTAGTCAAGGAAAGCTGAAGAAATCTAATTATGCCCAACATGACCGATAGCTGTAATGAACTGTATAACTGCCCTGAAAACGAGCTGTATCGTAATTTCTGAGACCCATCTTAATACTTGTAATAGCTTATAGTTACATAAACTCATTCTTTCCTGCATTTCTAAATCACCTTACCCGTATATCTATTATCATGTGTTTGCTCGTGATACGGCACTTCATGTTCTGGCATGCTTTGGGTGTCGGGGGAATATTTATCGACGTCTTCATTGCTTTCTCGTAAGCCTCTGGAAATCCCCATAGTTTTTCTTTGGTAACGAAGTATTAGCACTGAAGTCACAACTAGGGTGTATGCAAGAAGGGTACCAACGGAAACCATCTCCACCAAATCTTGCAAGTCTAGAATTAACGCCATTATTGCTGGAAATCAGAAAATAAAATCATCTTGAGCCGCTTATAAAAATAGGAAGGTTTCTGAATACAGAGGTTCGGTCTAAATAATTTAGAACAAACCCTTGGGCTGCTCTTCTTGTGGCAATTAAATTCAACGGATTCAAAAAGATGAATCTATCCAAAATTTCACGTTATTTGATAAATACAATTTATCAATAATAAACGTACCTGTGAGAAAACCAGTGACGACCGTTGCATAGTGGGGAATGCCTGTTTTTGCGCTAACCAATGCAAACAACCTGAAGACGACACCATCCTGAGCCATCGAGTACAACAACCTTGGGACTGGCATGATGGAGACCAGTGTTGTGCCCGACACTCCAAAGAGGACACCCACTGTTATGACATACTGTGCAACTGGTAACCCTTTTTGCTTGAATCCCTCCACCAAAGCAGCTTCTCCACTAAGGGCATAATAAGGCACCATCAAGGTCATAATAGCAGATACGCCGAAGTAGGCCAAGAAGCAAACCACTGAAAAGATGTCAAGAGATACATGGACATAATAACAATTAAATCTGTCAACATCATTAGATGAAAATACCTAAAAATGTCAAAAATATAGTTCCATACGATGCAATTTTCTTGACAGCTTAAATGCATGCATGGTCACATATCCAAATTTACAACCTTTCAATATGCACTCCTTCCTACAGAAAACTACAGCAAACCTTTCCATATGCACTTCTTCCTACAGAAAACTACAGCAAACTTTTAAGTGCGCTCTCCTTCCTACAGCAAACTACAGCAAACCTTTCAATATGCACTCCTTCCTACAGAAAACTACAGCAAACCTTTCAATATGCACTCCTTCCTACAGAAAACTACAGCAAACTTTTAAGTGCGCTCTCCTTCCTACAGCAAACTACAGCAAACCTTTCAATATG